>WYDE02199454.1:0-10328 GCA_009867175.2 Adela reaumurella | reverse complement strand
AGGCTGACATCACTGGTACCAGAAAAACTGGTTCATTAGGTTATGTAGCCATCCGTGTCAGTTTCAATAAAAAAAAAGCCCGAATTGCGCGTTATTCTCAGCAGAGCGCAAGAAAATTGTCTGAACATATCGGACTGGAGTGTTAGTCAAATATTGGAACATTAAGCGAGCCCTACAAGATCCAAAAAGTGCAAGATTTAACTGCGATGCAGAAAAAAGGAAGGTTGATAGAGCCCGGGCACTAAAACGCTTGCACGCGAGTGAGGCCTTGCCATTTATGTCGTCTTTTCCGATGAAAAAAAATTTCACCGGCCAGCAGTACGTGAACAAGAAAAATCATAGTTTTTGGCTAGAGATGAATTCGACGGAAAATCTCGAGCAAAGAATAGCAGCCAGAAAGCAAGGACCAGCTTCTGCCATGGTTTGGGCCGCAGTGGCTGCTGAAGGTCGATCTCCACTTGTTTTCATCGATCAGGTTGTCAAAGTTAGCAAGACAGTGTATCTCGAAAAGGTCTTAAAAGAAGCACTGATACCATGGGCACGTAAACAATTTAGAGGCAGAACATGGATATTCCAGCAGGACTCAGCGCCGTCCCATAAACCCCGCGAAAGTCAACAATTTATTCGCGAGAACGTTCCGGGGTTCATTTCGGCGTAGCAGTGGCCCCCGTATTCACCAGACGCTAATCCGTTGGATATTCAGTTTGGGTCATTTAGCAGGATAGGATGTAAACGAAAAACATGTTAGTTTGGATGCGCATTGACAAATAAGTTTAGCTTTTTTTAAGTAATTTAATGTGTAATATTTCCTGATAATTTCAAATAAAAATATCAAAAGTTCAGAGATTTATGGGCTGTTTTCTTAGTAACACTTGGTCCCTCGCACCCTATATGCATAACTTTCAGAGTAATGGCCAGAATGAACCCCGATCACTTTTTGACTGACTGAATGACTCTGTAGCGCTCGCGGCTTTTGTTAGCTCCGCTAGCATCGCATCAGTTGGTCTAGGAGTACCTACCACTATCTTCGCTCGAAACGTCGCGAGTTAAAATACCGGGTCAGTTCCAAAAATTTTTTCAACATTTTTTCGCTTATAATAAGAAAGGTCGGACAAGCCCAATACCTATATTTTATCCACATTTTTCTGATATTATTATTAAGTGACGCCCGTGGAGGGGCCTGGTACGCGGGGTCGGGGGTCAGGGGTGGGGCTGGGGGTGTATGGAAATGGTCGCCCTAGGTGCCTTGCAACAAACTAGTCAAATTATAATTAATTACACAACATTTTTCTTTACTTAATAGGTACTTGTCAGATGTTTGACTTTGTGGAGGAACTATGATGGAGCTATTCCATACCCTTCATGGCATCACCGTTGATTGATGTTGATTCCACATTATTCTTTATTATTAATACCAATCTGGAAATCTAGACATCCTGATGACTTGAACGGTTCACAATATTTAAAACCGTAAATGAACTGGTTGTTTTGGATAGCGCGTTTAGGAATGTGCGATGTGTTATCGATCTATCATCACGGTGTATGTCTAGTCGGGTGGGTGGACAGACTGAACGGAACGGAGCAGCACGGTAGCACTCGGTGATGGATCGCAGCACCGATCCACTCATTTATCAAACCTAAACACTATCACATCAGCGGCGTTCATTATTCATCAATCTAGCCGGTACTCCTTGGTCGGAATTACATAAAGAATTCGAGAAATTATAAAAATAACAACATATGTCTCTTCCAAAGTGCCAATTATAAACTTTATAAACGCCACTTCCAATAAAGTCCATATCATGTAATATTATTAGATAGATTTACCTTTACGTCAACGATTTTCAGAAATGTGAGCTGCTAATCGTTAACCAGTTTTGATTTGAGTAGAAATTTATCGTGTAAATGGCACTTCAAAGTGCACATGGATGCAAAATTTGCACATATTTGAGCGCCATATTTCACCAGCGGAATATCTCATCGATGCGTGTAAAAAACTTGCCACTGAACCTCTGTGAGCCATGCAACAGGCTAGACAGTTTGGCATTTGTAATAAAATTGTATTGAATGGGAATGATGTACCTAAATGAGCTTGAATGCAGGCCGTTGGAGCGCATGCGTCCTACACTGCGGCAACCTTGAAACCGCAATGAAAGTGTGGTAAGACCCTCCGCCAGGTGGGACGACGACATCAGGTACGTTGCGAGAAAACGATGGTTCAGTGTTGCCGAGTGCCGAGAAGAGTGAACGGATTGGAGAAGCTATATACGGCAGTCTGACGTCACATTGGCAATGACGCCTGAAAATTGTCACCCTTCTTCACAGACAGCTGAAACAGTGGAAATTTTACAGAATGCGGCAGTACCGCATTTTTGGGGTGATTTCGGCTTGATTTCTGAAGCTAGGTACTTTTACAGAACAGGTATATAGATCTAATCTGTAAAATTCAATAATAATCCTTAACTCCTTGTCTAGTGAATTTGAACTGAAAACTCCAACATTATGAATACGGAATACAAATTTTTTTTTTTTTATTGAGAGCACGACATATGGCGCCGAGCCACCCAGAAGGAGACTATAACGACCCCCATGGACATTCGATTTTTAGCGGGGGTTGAGAATGCCAGTCCTATTCGCGCCCCTCTTGAAGGACTCGAGACTATACATGGAGGGAAATATGTGGGCAGGGAGAGCGTTCCAGAGTTTACCGGTTCTTTAAATGAATGATGTGCAGGACCGATTCGTACGGTATTTAAAACCCATCTTAGTACACTTCGTCGCAACTATCTGGGAGTTACTTAATATATATGCATTCTGGTTTGACAGAATTGCTCTATAAATAAATAAATAGAGGAGTTATTCTTAAAAGAAAAAAGAGATTTGTGCGTCCTCGGAGGTGAACTTTTTGTTTCGCGTCTGCAATTACGAAAAATAGTGTACTGACCTATAATGTACACTCAACTCGTACTCGCTGACTCCTCTAAGGCCCATACTCACTCAGATTGTCACTTCAAACACCCCGCCCCCCTCCAAACCTCGCAATAGCAACTGTTTTTCCGCTCCCGCCCTCCCCGCTGCACGTGCTCGAGGGGAATTCGTATCAATGCATTTTGAAAAGTAAGCATGGACTATTCATGAATATAATGTAAGTAGGTGCGTAGGGAAGTTGCTATATAATATGTAGGTATATGCATCCGTAAGAGAGATCTGCCTAATTTAACGTACGTGAAGCGAGTTATAAACTGCCCGACTCGCAAGGTAAAAAAAAGGCTTACGTCAACAGGTTTTTTGCAAAACCATACAGAAATTTGAAGCTGTTGAAAGCGTATTCTTTAGATAGAGTTAGGTAATCATGGGCGAACCTTCGTATAATTTTTTATGAAATATTTCAACGAGATTTTCTACTTGCTCCATGACACCATTGTCCAGTAAGTACACCAAAAGATGAAGATGAAAGAGTTCTAGTGCTTGACATTAACAGAATGTATAAAAAAATAAAAACTCTTTTACCGCAACGATTCTCGACGTAAGCGATTCTGAACTTTACTGCTTCGAGCAACTTAAATAATAAGTAATAATAATTTCGGTTTAGAAATGCCCTTAAGTAGTTAGAAATAGAATAGGTAGGTATCTAATGTAGTAGCGCGTTATCTTAACACGAATTAAAAGTATTAAGAGAGTAATTAATTTATTAAAATTATTCTCAAGTAGCTACCGATTAAAATCATTAATATGCCAAGCTACAACAAAAACACATGTCAGTAGATATCATTAAGTACCCGCGATCACTCCCGAGCACCTAACCGAGCGTTTAATCTCAACAGAAATATTTAAATGTTCCAATAAAACTATGAAACAATGAGAAAAAAGCCCACGTATGTAGAGATAGAGGGCGGGGCGGTGCGGGGTGAGGCTGGAGGGGAAGGGGGTTAGCTACGAATGCTCGTAAGGTATTTCAATGAGTACGACTTCTGAGAAGTATCGTCCGAACTCAACTATCCATTCTGCAGCGTCATATCACGACTCCGCGCTAGTGATGTCAAAATATCTATCGCGGCAGAACGTCGATAGTTTTTTTATACATGAAGGAAATCTCCAAGACCCTTCCAATATCTTAGGAAACTCTGTTGTAAACGACGAAGTTTTGAACAGTTTAGTCAAGCTCCTTTAATGACTTTTTAGTATGGTTTAACTAATAAATCACAGACCAGATTGATCATACACGTACCTATTGGATATCGGTTACGTGATTATTATCATTGAAAAGAGAAAAATATGTGTCCAACAGTGAAAAGTCAAAGGACGTCTACAAGAGAAAAACAAGAATTCGTGAATATAGCTTGTGCGCGTGCATCCCTAGCCGCATACCTCGTTGCGTCCGCGCGCCGGCGCACGACAGATGATCAGTCATGCGCGAGATTCTGTCCGATAGCGCGACGTGGACGCGGTAGCCGGCCTCGCTCATTAATCTGTGGCCACCGCTTCTCCCGGCACTACCGGTACCATCTTCTGAGAGGCCAAGCATCATCCCAATTACTCCCATCTAACTCTCTAGGTAGCTCTCGTCATCTTTGTTTCTTCTCTTGTGGTTCTACCGCCAACCTTATTGCATCAGCTTCAGCAGCTAATCAGTATTACAATTGCGTTATCGACCGCTTTGGCGAACTATCACTTGGTAATTGTTCCAGGTTTTTCTCACTCCTTTTAGGATGTTTTCTTATATTTTTCATAAATTCCAAAACCACAGTCAACAGCGTAGCAACCATCAATTTGATGCTAGAAACTTGTATCTATGGGTACCTGAACTGAACTGAGTTGACAATTGGTCTTCTTGCTACTGTATCGTTTGTGATCGAGTTGGTGATCTTTTGAAAATATTCTCTGTTCACCTAACGTTTAGGTGAATGGACAAAACAGTTTAGGTCCAACACAATTTGTCACCTCATAAAATAATTCGACGCATAACGACACTCAATGGACAAAGCCAAATCCACGTTTCATGGAGAAACCTGCTTAGCGAAGTGCCTTGACGGCTATTTAGTAACTATTGGACTGGGAGGAATTGAAAAAAAAGTGATATTGTTATGAAAGTGATCAGGCTGGTCGTGTTCCTTATTTTTTTCCGGATCGCCGGTTTGGTAACTGGGAGCAGTTGCTTTCAGAAATGGCAACACTTTAAAATGTTTAAAAATTCTTATCTCAAAAGTTGTTAGTTAGATCCGAAAAGTAAAATGTAGACCTTGATACATAGATAATGGTAGAAATTAAATTAAAACATTGAAAAATTGTTGAGCTTCAGCCAGCTTTCCATACCGACAAATTCTTGATGCCGAAAATAAAACTCGATCAGCGTAATCGATTTATTAACAAAGTCACGTTATTTTTTCACCGCCTCTTAGACCATACGTATTTTTGCAAAGTGCAATTTAGGCGAAGTTTGTTTTATGAGTCGAGAACCATACTCGAAGGAGAAATGTCACACTTGCGGTTTGATTCAAAATGAAATTATTGAGATTATGAAAAGATTGTCTACGGGCCTAACACAGATTGGATAAACACGGTACAATATTGGTTCAATCGTTTTAGATCTGGAAATTATGAGTTGAAGAACGAGCCTCGCGGCTGGCCGGTAACAATTGTCGACAACGACGAATAGAAGGCGATAGTGGAAGCGGATCCAACTCAATCTACGGCTGAGCTTGCTGCGGGCTTTGGAGTTAGTGTTAAAACAGCATTGAAGCATATGCGTCAAATCGGAAAGATAAAATAGCTAGATAAGTGGGTGCACCATGAACTAAACGACCATCAGCGAGACTTACGCGTCGAAGCATGCATAGCACTACTGAATCGGCATAGAAGCGAGGAAATTCTAAATCGAATTCTTAACTGCGATGACAAGTAGATCCTATACGACAACCGTAAGTGTTCGACGCATTGGGTGGACCCGGAAACACCAACTCATCAATGCGCTAAAAAAAGATTACCCAAGATGATTGTGACTGTCTGGTGGACCAGTGTCGCACTTTGACATCACAGCTTCTTACCGAATGGCACAAGAGTGACGGCAGATATCTATTGCAAAGAATTGCAAACAATGATGGAGAAGCTCGCAATTCAACAACCAAGACTGGTCAATCGCTCTTCCCCATTGCTCCTCCAAGACAACGCGCGAGCTCACACTTCACGACAGACCATCGCAAAGCTACAAGAGTTACAGCTGGAAGTCTGGAAGCTCTCCGTTACCCACCGTACTCACCGGACCTTGCCCCAACATATGTATTTCTACTTTTTTTTCAATGAAATAACTGTTTTATGATTGATCGGCCGACCGACTACCCAGCCGATTTTGCGCATATACGATTTTTTTTAAGTGGGAATAAATTCAACACCCGAGAGACAGTACAAAACGTTTTCGCTGACTTCATCGCCTCTCGTCCAGCAGACTTCTACAGTAAAGGGATAAACAAACTGACAGCAAAATGGCAAAATTGTATAGATAATTCGGGCTAGTACTTTAATTAGATAAAATAAAAAAATAACCAACATGTTTACCTATATTTTAAAATGTTCATACAAATCTCCAATTTCATAGGTAAAGACCTAATATGACAAGTACGTAGATTTGACTATCCTTATTACTACAATAACAAAATTATGAAAATCGGACAACGTTTAGGTTCGGAAAAACATAAATCACGTTCGGTCTCGTCTTAGGAAACGACATCAACTTCACCATCGGTGGAGCAACAGCATAATAAATAAGCGACGCGACAGCCTAAACAGACTTGACAACTCAGCGTGGACACAAGTACACAAGCGGTGGACAAGCTGGCTAATCCGCAAGACAAAGCGACGTCGCCGTCGTCGGCGCCACACCGCCGCCTCCGTCGCCGCGACACTCTCACAAGCGGCAATAAGTTAGAGGAGCTTATCAAGATTGCGGGCAGGGCTCTTGCAGACACTGAAGGGCGCGTCAAGTTGTACAATTCAGTCATTTCACCACTTCGTATAAATGGTGAGATCTAGCCTGGGCGATTATTATCAAAATATCGCTGTGGTATCACTGAGAGAGAACACCGCGCTCACTCACACTCGCTTTCAAGCCTATGCGTGCGAGTGGGGCACTAGAGTGTGGGCGGGACTAGGCGCTCCCCTCCACTCTAGTGCTTAAAAGAGCAGGTTTCAATTTAAGCAGGCATAAGGCTTAAAATAGCTTAAGACCTGATTTGTTTAATCTCAAGAAAGAGTTTGCACTCAAATTTCGTTATATCCCATACATCAGCGTTTAACCGTCCACTGCTGGACATACGCCTCTCCAATTTGTTTCCAATGCTCCCGGCACTCGGCAACACGAATTCATCGTTTGCCCGCGACGTACCTGATGTCGTCGTCTCACCTAGCGGGTGGTCTTCTCACACTTCGCTTACCTGTCCAAGGTCGCCAGTGCAGGACGCGCGTGCTCCAATGACCTTCATCCCTGCGGCTCACGTGTCCAGCTCCAGCCAGCGGCTGCCTAGCTAGCGCGCACATCTTTATGCATCAACAGTTCCTAATAGCTTCTCGACGTTGTTGTGCGCGAATGTTGCCACGTTGTACTGATCTATGACGCTCAATTGTCTCTGCCTACCGTGGTGGTATATATGTATTTAAACGCAAACTCACTCATCAAAGCCTGTAGGTACCATAGATTATAATGGTGCTTCCCGTTGACATAGAATCATGAAATTTGATACGAAGCAAGGTCTCACAGCAGAAGTAAAGGTAAATGTCCGATATTCGTTAATTTGTTAATACGCGTAAATCGCTTGCATCTATATATAGCTAACGTCGTCGGAACAAAATCTGTTAGGTGATTTGTATGGACAGGTCGCCTCCTTTTATTTTATTTCTCTAAGCAAGAAATAAGATATCACAGCCGAAGGAAACCATTAGAAAATCGTTAATTTGTATATAGTTGTAGGCAATTAAATCTTTGGTTGTAGGCATCACATAAAATATATTATCTTGTCTTTTTCGTCGGTGACAGTATCGAAAAATGGCAGACTTATCAGCTCCGATTCCCAGTATGGATTATTAAGTTTGTACGGAACCCTCAGGACGCGCGCTAGCCTTACACTGTTTTACTTACAGATTTTAGGGTTCCCTACTTCATAAGGAAAACACGGAACCCTTGTAGGATCACTTTGTTGTCCGTCTGTCCGGCCGTCTCTTTGTAAAGATCATTTTATCTGGAACGGTTAGAGGTATCATGTTGAAACTACGGTCCCTTGGAGATGTAATTAATTAAAGCGTCCTAGTCTACGCAATGAATAGGTACGACCATTTATGTCACAAATTAATTATCAATATTAAGGGCCTCTTTCAGTTTGCAACTCCACACAAATATAAAATCAAAATTACTTTAAAACGGAGAGGCCTATTGTAATGAAACTTTATACACATAAGCAGACCCCGAAATTGTAGTAAGTGTACGATATCGTTTTTCTAAATAATTGGTATATTTTGAAAAAACTTGATTTGAAGATTTCCGTTTGAGATATATATACGATAATTTTTTTTTAATTACTATAATTATTTTGAGATAATAATTATCTTCGTTCTTTATTCAGCATTCATGGATTTACACTTGAATTTGTCAAAATATTACATTTTACATCCGGTTTGATTAATCCCATGAAGAAGAACCGGCAAGAAACTTCATATGGGATTTATTTTTTTAAACGTCTCTATTACAATACGTTGTGACTAACCACACTGCTTACAGTGCAAAACTGCAGTTTGAGAGCAAGATTAACGAAAATTCAATTTAAGCTTTATAATTCTATATATATTCTAACCGCTCATAATAAAAAATAATTTAATATTTCAGCTATTGTAGAAGGTAATTTGCCAGAGGGACCCCTTGATTTCGGAAACCTAGGGGCTTCTACGGGGTTTAATCCGGCACTGATGCCACTCAAATTATACTTGATGTTCTTGAAGATCCAAAATTATGAAAAAAATTAAGCCCCTATACCTACCTATATTTATATAAAATTCATTCGGGCAAAATTCATAAAGGCATTCGGTTTCATAGGGGGGCTGCGAATGCCTTGACGCCTTGTGCCTTCTTTACGATTCTCTTGAAGTATCACAATTATGTATACACTGCAGAAAACATATTGGGAGAAGTGCATTCAAGAGTACCTAAAATAAATGCTTTCAGTTGGAATGTGTTTATTGAGAAAAATATGAGGTTATCTTTGAAACATACAGTTAAAAATTAATGTGTAAGAGAAAAATGTATATTGAAAGAAGACGTAGCGACAAGGATAGAGAAAGGAATGCTTAAAAGGTTTGGACACATGGAGAGAACCAGCGTAGTTGGCTCAATGGTTGCGGTATTCTGTATTCGATTACCATGGTTAAGCAATGCCGAGCGCGGTCAGGTCTTGGATGGGTGACCGCTTGGTCGTTGACGCTGGTCGTGGTTCGGATTCCACGTTAAACTGTAGGTCCCTTCCCTCTCCTTACATGGTGGTAGGGTAAAACCCGATCGGGTCGGTACCACCGTACTGAATGAAGGTCGGTCGAAGCTGCTATGAAACATAGTTCGTGTTTTCCGTCCAGCTCGGTGTAGCCGGCTGGAATTGATGGAAATGCTGACATGGCACGACCTAAATAACTCACCAAGGTGTTTTGGCTGACATCACTGGTACCAGAAGAACTGGTGCATTTAGGCGATGTAGCCATCCGTGACAATTTCCATAAAAAAAAATTCAATTTTTTTCCCTTCCACAATTATTATTATTCTTCGCGTTCCATATTACGTAGGCTTAGTTCTTTATTCAGCATTAATTTCATGTGGTAGAACACTACATTTTAACTTATCAAAATATTTACTTTTTCGCATTCTACATCCGATACAACTACGCCCACGAAGAAGTGCAGGCAAGAAGCTTCGCAAGGTTTTTTATACGTATTTCTCACAATTCCTAAGTAGTCCGGTGGTGCTCGAAGATACAATTCACAGTCCCCTTTCTGTCAATGCTCTTCTAAATGTAGTAAGGTAATGCACCGATTGCTCAATTATCAAATATTTCGGAAGAAGTCTTGTGCGCGGAAGGAAAAAAATATATATATTAAATAAATATACAACCCCAAAGAAAGGTTTTCCATATTAAACGAGGAGAGACACAGTGGTACACTGTTTTGACACTTTCCACCTTCTGGAGTGAAAAGCTTATGTAGAAAACATAGATAAGATACTAGACTATAGTCCCGGTCCGTTAACCGCGATGCACCAGGCACCCCTCCACTTTTTGGAGAACAAAAGGCTTGCTTGTGAT
>WYDE02199443.1:0-10328 GCA_009867175.2 Adela reaumurella | reverse complement strand
CTACTCAACCACGACAATCGGTCGTAGAGCATTCTTGGATTTTTCTCTAGCATAACTTTGTGGACGAGACAAGAGAAATGTAGGGCCCTTCGGTTCTTCATATTCAGCGTGCCCAGACGATTTAGAATAGGAGTAATGCGAGCCCGCTTGTTGGGTCGCTCGCTGAACCTAACACAAGAATTCTGGACACGCTGAATACACTTAGAAGTCTGTTCAAGAATGCAAGGACCGTACACAACATCCCCGTAGTTCAAGTTGGAGAGGACGAGTGATTCGGAAAGTTGCCGCCTAACTTCGGGAGTGACGAAGTTCCTTATCTTGTAAAGGCTTTTCAGTTTTGCGTAGGAGTTACCTATGATTTTATTCACGTGTGCCTCAAATTTTAACCCACTGTCGATGAACAGGCCTAGGTCCCTAGCGGAGGAGACAATCGGAATCGGAACTTTATTGAGCAGGAATGTAGGATTACACTGCATCATCTTTTGAACGGAATGTTTAGACCCCAACACGATGGCGACTGTCTTGCTGGGATTAAGACCCAGACCACACTCCTCCGACCAATCCCATGTAGCTTTAAGGTCTTCATTGATTCTTTCCACGGCTCCATTTGTATCCGATGAGTCGAAGGATAATGTTAGCTGAGTATCGTCTGCGAAGAGTTGACAGGACATATGCTTTAAGCATTTTGGATAGTCAGCTGTGTAACAGCTGTATAGGATAGGCGATAATGATGATCCTTGAGGACAGCCCCTCTGAACCGGAGATGGAGCAGACTCGACTAAGTCACCATCGGAGTCGCAACAGCGCACAATTTGATACCTGTTGGAGAGGAAGCTGCGAATAAGTTGATTGGAGAGCCCTGAAACACCGTAGTAAGTAAGTTTGGCGAGGAGAAGTTCATGGTCAAGGCAGTCAAAGGCCCTGGAATAGTCCAGCAGCACGAGCACGGTGACGTGACCCCGGTCGGCAGCAGTCAGCGCGTCATCCACGACGCTCAGCAGTGGCGTACCTGTACCACGCCCGCGCCGGAACCCGGACTGACACTCAGGGATTATCTCGTTGTCGAACAGGTAAGATGTTAATTGGGCAGTCATGAGACGTTCCAGGACCTTAGACAGCGCCGAGAGTATGCTGATAGGACGTAAGTCCTTAAAGTCACCTACAGTTGATTTTTTGGGAAGAGGCGTAACGAATGACGTTTTCCACGCTTGTGGGAACGTACCTGTTTCGAAACACTGATTAATTAAAAAAGTTATTGAGTCCAGAGAATGTGGAAGGGATAATTTTAACATCTGAATGGTAATATGATCACAACCTTCTGAATTTGACGATATTGAGTCGATAACCTTTAGAACTGAACTTTGATCTACAAAGTCGAAGTCGAATAATTTAACCTCCGACCCACTGTACCCGAAATTATAACAATTGTTTTTAAAATACGATATGAGTGCAGCAGAAGCGCTCCTTTGGACAGGTAATGTCAGAAAATGTCTATTCAACTCCTCAGGGTCACGTAAATGTAGTGGGATTTGATTTTCTGATTTACCTATCGCACCTGTTTTTCTAAGACATTGCCATAAAAGACGCGGATTATTTTTGTTCTGATTGACGTTCAATTCGAGATAAGCAGAACGCTCGTATCTGATCGCCGTCGTTACAGTATTACGCATGTCTCTGTAAAATTGTAAATGTGTCGGATTGCCTGTCTTCCGCGCACGGACTCCCGCACGATCCCTAGTCTTAATCATCTGTTGAATATTATAAGTATACCAAGGAAGCACGTTACGCCTGCTCACTCGTGTAGATACTGGAGCGTGCGAGTCGAACAACGAATTAATTAAATTATTAAAATTTGAAATTGTCGTATTAGCGTCGATGCCGGGCACCCTGTACCAAGGTAGACCTGCGCATTCCTCATTAAACCTACTCAAGTCAAGATCGCGGAAGGATCTACCGGTTATTTTTCGAGCGGTCGGCTTAGTGACACTAATTGAAAAATATGCAGAGATCATTCCGTGATCGCTAAGATCGGGATTATGAAGTACGTCTGTACTCAAACAGAGATCGGCTGCGGTGGTGTACAGTACGTCAATTAGTGTTGCCGATGTGTCCGTAACACGAGTGGGCTCTTTTATTATTTGCTTCAAATTAAATTGACTAAATCTCGAAGAAATAGTGTAAGCGACGCGGCCATTGTCAGTGTGATCTATGTTTAAATCGCCAAGCAAGAATAGGTGATCGACAGTGGGGACAAGTGCGGCAAGTATATCGGATATCGAGTCTATCACGGAATAGGCATTTAGTGACGGTGGCCGGTACACGCTCGCAATAATGCAGGTAGTTTTGTATAATTTAATTTGCAGCCATAGCTGCTCCAAATCGTGCCGCGGCGGGTCAATGACCGCACAGTGAAGGTGAGATCGAACATAGCATCCGACTCCTCCGCCCCTCGCGCCCCGCCTTGCCCGATGTATAAAGGTGTAACCGGCGATTTGATATTCAGCATTATTTTCTTCAGCTTCCAATAACCAAGTTTCATTCAACAATAGACAGTCAATTTGCGTACTCATCACCGTCGCATACAACTGGTCAAAACCGGTTCGCAGCGAACGAACATTGAGAAAGGCAAGATTCAAATTACACGTTTTAGATTTACTACTCGTGCGTAAGCATGTACTCCACAGAGCGTGTGGAGAATGAACTTAACTTTTGTCTAAGTTGAATGGTAGGTATATGAAAAGTATATATAGTAAATCTTACTCTGAACTTATATGTAACCACCAATATATTAATGTGCATTATCATGTTAATTAGAGGGACCGGGACATAATCATAATTGGTATGTAAGTTTGAAAGCGGGTGGAAGGAATAATATGTTATTAAAAATTTTGCTAGAAGAAAGCAGACATAGATGTAGTTGAAATAATAAACGTTTGATGGCAAGCAGTACCTCTCGAGCACTTGTGAAACAATTACACTATTATTGCTCTGCACACTGAAATAACCGATTGGCATCTTCGTCGTTCTTCACTCGTTTCACAGCACTGGTGTCAGTTTTTCGAACGAGGATCTGACCGTTGGAGACCCATACGCGCCTGTATCCACCGCGCTTCGCCTCCGTGCGGACACGGTTGAACAGCAGTCGGTTCTGCTGCGAGAGCCGTTCGTTGACGTAGACACGCGAGGGCTTTGCGCCCTGCACCACGCCTTCTGTGGTGAGTCGCTCACGCCGCTCACGTGCCGCCTTCAGGAAACGCTGCTTCGGGGCAATGCGGGTGAAGCGCAAGAGCAGTACTCGAGGACGGGAGGGCTCTTCGCCGGCTGCCGGGGCTGTGCGGCGGGGCCCAACTCGCATAACTTGCATCACGTCGCGCTCGTCCAGCTGCACGCCGGCCTTGTTCGCCAGCGCCATCACTACGTGTTCCGGGTTCTCACCAGGAGTCTCCGGGATGCCGAACACCTCCAAGGTTGTGGCTAGGTCGTCCTGGGCTCGCGCCTCGAGTTGACGATATAGGTACTCGACCTTCTCCCGCATCTCCGCGAACTTAGCGTGCTCCCCTTCCATAAGGGCGACTCTCCTGTCCAGTTCGTCTAGGCGGTCCGAGTTCTGCTTCACAGAGTCTCGGACTTCGTGACGTAGCGATTCAATGTCTCCGCGCACACTCCGGATCTCATCCAATAATCTGTCTAGCCTCGTTCCTATTAACCCATCGGCATGCTCATCCCTGACGCTGTCCTTCAGGTCTCCATCAACCTCGGAGTCTGCCCCTGTCCCAGGTGTGGTGGCGAGAGGCGTCCCGAGTGGCGTATTGACGCCGCGGACCTTAGGTGCGCAGTTTGCACATAGCCAGCTCCGCCGTGCAGCGCCACTGGTCACCCTAGCGTCTATTTTAGCGCATACATTGTGGTATGACTCCTTACAGCCTGAGCACGTTGTAAGTACACCCTCCTTCAAATTGCACCTGGCTGCACAGACCTTATTCCGAATCATATCGCGGCAGTCGGTAGGCAGAGGCGGCGGACAGGCAGACGAAGCGACGGAGATGGCGGGGGGCGACGCGACGGCGACGGGGGGGCGACGCGACAGCGCGGTAGGCCTTTGCAGCCTATGTGCAGTACGTGCAGGTGGGGGGCTGCTGACACGACCGATAAGTTGAGATGTATTTCGCTTGCGCGAGTGGCGGTCAAGTGGTTCAGTGGCTTACCCACTCGGCTCCAGTCCGCGTTGCGTAGAGAGCGCCGAGTTCTAATCACGGCAGCGACGAAATTTATAATTTATATTCAGAAGACACACACGTCCGCACTATACGATTACAAGAATGCAACTGTATCATATATCATCATCAGCTGCATATATCGTGAACAGTAATCATCGGAGCATGCGCTCCGGCCCTTCGAATCCCGGCCACCTATACCGAACTTAAAAAAAAATATCCGGCGTTGGTTTCACCCAATCAGCGAGTATTGTTGGCAGCATTCATGTCTTATTGGTTTGTTCGATGGTATTTACAAAATCCTCGTCTCGTCACTGGCACTTTGAGCGCACAGCGTAACTACTTCAGTGATATATAGGTAACGATAAATCTGACCGCAACCAGGGAAATGGCTGAATCTAGGTTTATACGATAAAGAACAATTCCCTGATGCCAATTATATAGGTCTACCGGCGCAAAGTGGTTGCTTTACTTATTTATGGCGCCTAAACATTTTCAAAAGGGCATAAGTCGGAAATGGTTTGATGCAGCTGAAAACAGTTAATGGATGAATGTACGCAGCGATCAGTAGATTATTAAAAAATAAACATCTTAACGCATTATTCTGTAATACGACTTTGAAAACAGGTGTGTTTCATTTAAAAAGAGTTTAAGCGACGTGAATTTCAAAGTCGTTTTACAGAATGATGGGTTTATAAATATATCTTTTTTTTTATTAATCTAATCATCTATGTGTACTTCTGATCCATTTAATCGTTTCAGCTGCAACAAAATGTTTCCAAGTTATGAGCTGTTGAAAATTTTCAGGCGCCACAAATGTAACGCAACCTCTTTGCGCCGGATGACCCATATAAATTACGAGTACATCAGAGAATTGGGGCGCTACCAACGTATTATCACTTGAGTGAGTGAAGAGGTCTCAGCCAATCGTAAGGTTTAACGCACTCGACACGGCTCGTCTGATTGGTTGAAATCGTGCGTTGTCTCTTCACTCGCTCATGTGATGTTCTCACGGTAGAGGCGTTGTTCTTTATCGTGGATTTATCGTGACCTCTAGTCAAATATATTTAGTACAAACCACGAAACATAACAAGGAATAAAAAAAATTAGTTTTATTGAAGAGAAAAAAAATTAATCATAATTTAAGCATCACACGAAATGTTTATTATATTTAGTATTTTTAGGTTTGTTTTATATTAAATATATTTTTTTTATGTGCGTGTGCAGTTCAGAGTTTAGTTTTTTTTTATATTTTAATTTCAATGTCTATAAGACAAAAAACAAAATATTTCATGCCTACTCATTGTTTCGTTAGAGTGGTCACACAGTTTATGCACTACATTTCAACATGTATTTCTGTACGATCATTCGTTGCGAATTTTTCAGCTTACAGTTCCATTATCGGCACGCAAGCGCACTTCCTCTCCACTCCACGCGTGCTCCGCACCCGCACCCGCACCCACGTCTCCAGCACATTCCGCGTGCTTTATTACGTAGCTGATATCGCGAGGAGATACGAGCGGCGTTTATTACCTAGCTATTAACGTTTCTACGTGTAAATGGAACGGAAGTCGGAAATATAGCCGGCCGATCGAGGCCTCTTTGTTGTGAGAAGCACCTACATATACCCTCCGTCGCACCCCCAGCACCGCCGGCCCCGCGCCGCGCCGCCGTAGCCTCGCTCCCGTTACCCACAACCGCAGGGCCACACGCACTTACCCACGGACAATATCCAGGCGCGGGTTTTGGACAAAAAATTTAATTCTTTTAGCTTTGTCGTCCTAAGTAAAGACAAGCGGGTTTGTTACACGATATTATGTTACTCAGCAAGTTCAAAATAAATATATAGTATAGATCTACCCTACAGTCACGTCAAAATTTTTCAATGCTATAGTAATAATTGCGTGAAGGGTAAGTTACTGATCGCGATCGTACCCTCTAGCTACAGTTCTGATCTCCCGGTTGATATACACTGCTCCAGCTATCGATCTTGCAATGTATCGTAATTAAAATAATAAAATTTAGAAAATGACTGTCGATAAAAGAAAATCCACTGTGAATTTCCTTTTCACACAGTATCCAAAAAACTAAACTGCAATTTACATGAAAAACGGTCTCTGATTCTTTCTTGGTATCACTATGAGAACTTGTGTGCAAAATTTCGTTGAGATTGGACCTCGAGATACCTCTGTACAGATGAACTACGAATTAACTACAAACAAAAATAACTAACGCACAGGGTGAGACTATAAGGCCCAAATAAGGCCCCTCATATTATTACTATGTAAAATGGCGTGTTAGTAAACATAAAAATTTACTACCATGCAGAAGGCGGACTTATTGCCGTATGAACAATACTTTCACTTTCCAGTCGTACGCACACTTTGAAAATTAATGGTTAAGTGTTTCTTCATTTTCATTCATTTCATTTTTTTTATTCACATAAGCACCTAACTTCAAATTGCAGTGTCTGCTCCAAACCAAAGAACCAATCCATATTCCTATGGAGTGTGTTCGGAATGAAAATCTTAGAGCTAAATTAATCGAAGAATTGAAGAGGATCAGGGTGAAATAGTTTTTTAAAGTTCACCGGGCTCTTTCACAACCAATTTTAAGTTATCAAAATTATCAGTTTTTTTTTGGGTTTCCCTAAAATGAAGAGTTTAACGTAGCCTTACGTAACGTTTTTTTGTGTGTGTACCGTTGCTAAATTTTATCAAGCTTCATTAAAAATGACTGACTAAGGGACTGACATAACCCAGTAGGCAGGGTTGCCAGATTTTCGGCCTTAAAAAACGGACATCCAAAAACTCAGTTATTATAAGAAAAGTTTATTTAGATTTTTAAAATAAAACACATATGAAATGTTAAGACAGAATTTTTATTCATAAGTCATTTATTGCCACTAGCTACCTTGCATGCGTCCACCTCTTCCATTTCTCTCTACTTATCTCAACCACCACCAATATTCGCCACTGCGCACGTCACTCGTGCCAATTTCAGAAAAGTTTAGATCCGTTCCGTGCCGGCGTACGTAAGAAAGTGTCTAGCAATACATAGCTTATGGCAGGAACAGAAATATAGCTGTATTATCGGGCGGGAAATTGAAAAACCCGAGAAAACTGGTCATATTTTTTTACCGAGTAGGGGTTTCGAAAACCGGACTGCCCGGGCCAAAACCAGACAACCCTGGCAACCCTACCAGTTAGGGCAAAATTCCCTTTTTTGGTATTTATAGATTTAAAAAAAACTACAACTTTTATATATAAAAGCGCACACACTGGATCCCCCCACAGGTCATCTCACAGAAGCTACGCTATAGATAAAGTGGTGCGTTATGACCGCTCTCAGAACGGCGCGGCGAGTGTACGGAGGGAGCAAATCGTTCGGAAATATCGCTCCATTGTTTTGTAGGTGCGCGATTTCGGAGATGCTGCGATCATTGCTCCGACAATTGCGGGGAAGACGCGACTCGAAATGCCCTGTAGGTAGAAGTAAGAGTGGTTGTTCTTATTGCCGAGTATTTCTTTAAGCCGGCATCACCTGGGTATCTGTACATTTCGATTGATGCAAAGTTATGAAAAGTTAAATAGAAGTATAAGGAATGTTCTAGATTTTCAATCTACAGGATTATTACTCGATGTTGAAACAGCAAATTTTCTAACTTCGCTCGATAGAAAAAAAATCGAAACATCCCTTTATTTTTGCTGTTATCTCTATTGTAGAAATAGAAATGATAAATGAAAATTCTATATCATTTTTCTCCAAATACAATTTTATATTTCTTAGGGTCGTGCGATTAAAAAAATTCATAATGTTAAAATGTTACATACTAATTAAAATTGTAATTTTTTTGTGTAGAATTCTCGCGCGTCGAATTGACGTAAGTGCCATTCATCACACTCTGTAAACAGTAAACACCGCGCCCTATCTCTGTCTCACCGTTGAGGCTGTGCGCGTCTATGTAATGCCTAGGTTGCTGTGTGTGCGTGGTGCCTAGGTTTCCCAGCCTTAAAGTATTTATGAAATAATATTTGAATCTATTTTTCCTAGTACAGATTTTCTATCATAAAGAGAAGATTTTTTGGTTGATTTTCCTTGCATAGCATGCAAGTCGCTTAATTAATCTTAATCAGAAAATACGGAAAACAAATAAAGAAAAATGTCTGAACCGAGATTTCAATCCGGAACCTTTCGCTTTTAGCACCGCTGGCACCGCGATGCTCCCGGGTTCAAATCCCGGTTCAGACATTTTTATTTATTTCTTTTCCCTATTTTTCTGATTAAGATAAAGAGAAGATATTAATTATTATGTTAGACTATTAAAGACATAAGTACATACTTACATACTATTACGCCTCTTCCCCTGAGGGGTAGGCAGAGAAATTTGAGCACCATGTGACACGTTCCTGACATGCATGATTTACTTCATCCACTGTCATACACCTCTTCATGTATGCTCGTCGGTTACGGGTGCTGCAAGCTTGCTATTTCCGTAAAAAGTTACCTATGTGGTCATGGTATGTAGAATTAGTTCAACGCACTTCGACCATTCCTTCCAAATTTTGTTCATATAATGTATAAAATCTAATAAACAAATGGTTTGAATTTGCATGTATGCGATAGTTGTCAGTCAATTATGAGGAAAACATTATTTAAAGATACTTGCCTATTTTACCCTACTTGCGTTGCGGAGTAGCCTGGTTTGTAAGTGCACGCCTCTTACTTTAAAGGTTGCGAGTTCGCTACCTGGTAGGCACACATTTTTTTAAATATATCCATTAAAATTTGTTAGCAAAATTTCAATGCGGTGAAGGAATACACCGTGAGGAGACCTGTATACTAATAATAACACTGGGTTTGATGACTGGAAGAGATCGCCTCTGGCACTAACTCGGCCTTCTGCTAAGCAGAAAAGGGTATATTTAATTATTTTATGTTTCTATACATACGCACAACAAAATATTTATAAGTTTTCAAATTTAATTCACTCAAAATATCTGCAACATTAAAAATACAATTTAATAAAACTCCATAACTCCAATAAGACTCCTCTCTGGCACAACTACTCTGATTAGTGTAATTGCCATTAAATAAAGAATAATAAGAGATTTATGTTAAGAAATTCTACGACACAGTAACTTAGAAATAATTGCGAATGGTTTATCTACATAATTTTATTATCTACTAATAATTTTATTTATGTACATATATTAGACATATACATGAACTTGTTCAAATTGAAGGGACTTATTGTGAGGCAATTTATCAATTTGTGTCATTAAATTGTATTTTTAAACCAAAATTAATTAGGTCTGTATATATTTAACTTTTTATACATAGATTAACCTTAAATTAGTTTATTTTACGGATTGGAAACCATTTTTTTTCTTAATACTTCTTTGTACTTTTTTACTTTTTATTGGATTTTTGTGTTTTAATAGTAAAATTAGTTACTATTTACTTTCTTAAAAATTTTTACAATTTTTGTTTGACTCTGTACCTCAATTATGTTGCATTTATAACTTGTGTGGAAACTTTATTGGTTTGTGTACTAATTTTAAGTCAATATAATATGTTTGTAATACAACTGTTTGTTTCCCAAATAAAATAAAATAATAAACTTGGTTATGTAGATTTCCGGTTACCTTCCTAAATAATAATAATAACATTGTTTCAAATCCTACCTCATCTAAAAGCAGTAAGCGTAGCAGTCTTAGAGCTAATTTATTTATCTCACGACACACGTAGCTAATGTACAACAAACGGGACAGCTGCATCGAGCAGATAGCCGGACCGCATTGTAACGTCCGCCGCGCCGGCCGCACCAAATGCCAAATGCAAATGAAATAGTCTCCATCCAGCATACATGGTATTCTGAGCCTGTGGCTGCCAGCCATCATACCGTAGTGGCGGCAACGATAGTATGTGAAACACCAAGATATGACGCTTTAGTAATAAAATTGTAAGCAGCTAGCTTAGATCAAGTGACAAAACTTGAACTTCATTGAGAGTCCCTATCCCTACTATTATAAAATTCAACGTCTGGCGTCCTCAGTAGTCAGTCAGTCCTGTCTGTCCGTTTATAACTCGAGAATCCCTGGACCGATTTTG
>WYDE02199432.1:0-10330 GCA_009867175.2 Adela reaumurella | reverse complement strand
ACTGAACTGGACGGAAAACACGAACTATGTTTCATAGCCGCTTCGACTGACCTTCATTCAGTGCGATGGTACCAACCCGGGCGGGTTTAACTGGAATCCGAACAACGATCAGAGTCAACGGTCAAGCGGTCACCCATCCAAGTCCTGACCGCGCTCAGCATTACTGAACTTCGGTAATAGAATACTGAATATCGCAACCACTGAGCCAACGACGCTTATAAATTAAGCAAGCGTACTAACGCAACGTGAGTGAACATTAAAAAAATTCATCTGTCCACACGTCAGACTCACCAGAGATCCAGTTCCACATTTTACGTTTGGACATCTTTTCGAATTGGTCGTTCCCAGTGCCGCCGCCCCGTTATCTAGATAATAATAATTTTTTACATTTTATAGGTAGGTATTATTAATGTTATTCATTTAATTTAATTTTTAAGTATTTTTTAGTGTAATTTAAAAAGACTGTATTTTATAAATTTTTATAAACTTATTCCCGATATAATAAATTTACATTATCCAGTTCTTGAGAAATCATTATTGGCGACTCTGAACGCAGCCCTGTCATTCAAGTGTGCTGTCATTCAAGTGTGCGGTCATTCAAGTGTTTGTCATTCAAGTGTGCTGTCATTCAAGTGTGCGGTCATTCAAGTGTCTGTCATTAAAGTGTCTGTCATTCAAGTGCGCTGTCATTCAAGTGTGCTGTCAAACAAATTGCGCTAATTTAAGGTAGTCGGGTTTCAGTTTTTATAAACTTCACACTTGTTTAATCAGCGTCGTTGGCTCGGTGGTTGCGATATTCTGTATTCGATTACCGAAGTTAAGCATTGCCGAGCGCGGAGAGCTCTTGGATGGGTGGCCGCTTGACCGTAGACGCTGGTCGTGGTTCGGATTCCACGATAAACTGTAGGTCCTTTCCCTCTCCTTACATGGTGGTAGGGTCAAACCCGCCCGGGTTGGTACCACCCCACAGAATGAAGGTCGGTCGAAGCAGCTATGAAACATAGTTCGTGTTTTCCGTCCACTTCAGTGTAGCCGGCTGGAATTGAGAGAAGTGCTGACATGCCACCTACCTAAACAACTCACCAAGGTGTTTAGGCTGACATCACTGGTACCAGAAGAGCTGGTGCATTAGGTGATGTAGCCAATCTGTTTCAGTTTCCATAAAAAAAAAAACTTAGGTAGGCTTCGACTCTGCCTGACGAGTGTTGGTTTTGCGTTTTAGAGAAATCAAAGAGCTGAACGCCCGCCAGGCGAAGGTGAGCGTGGAGACGAGCAAGGAGGTCGCCAACGACAAGACCCTCAAGACCAAGCAGGAGAAGGACCGGCGGCTCCGCGAGAAGAAACAGAACAACACCAAGAAGTTCATGGACGAACGCAAGGTGAGTAGCGGTGCATATTCATAAAGATGGAAAGGGTTACAAAATGGCTTTATGGATCTTTAAACGAGTGCTGAACACAATATCAATCACCTTTCAACAAAGTTACCACAACATTTTGTACATATCCCTTGAGTCACCTCTTACGACATACCATATCTCGGATGTTAATATACCGAGTGTTTTTGTGGCAATAAATTACATACATACATATACATATCACTCACGCTAAACCCCGAGAATCGGGGTAAGCAGAGCAATCGGTGTTGTGCTGCAACAACTCCGGTAAATAACAGCATAACACCGACCACCACATTTCGCAATTAATTTTGACGTGAAATAACGAGAATTTTCGAGTTTTTATGGTAAACGTCTGGTTCCCGTGTGCCACCCTGTATTATGGGCTGTTGGGCCTTTTTCTTTAATTTATATAATCATCCGATGATTCAATACCGATGACAATGTGTTGTTCCAGACGTCCACGATCAAGCAGAACCGAGAGAAGGAAAAGCTGAAAGTGACACATGACAAGCAGATGGACGAGCTCTCCAAGGATGTAGACAATGTAAGAAGTATTTCATTTACCATTTTATTGATATCAGTGAGTCTTGCATCTCAGTATAAGAAGAACGGCACTTTTTGCCGCACTTTCTTTAAAATCACAAAAACCCGGTAAAGAAATTCACGGAGGACTGAGTTTATAAAATTACTGGTTTATACCTCTAATTGGACTTAGCCTAAACTCTACAAATAAGTTCACCCAAAAAACTGCCACAAATTGAACCAATGTGACTAAATGCTTTTGATTGGTTGAATTTTCATGAGCTCAGTGAGCTTATTTGTCGAATTATGGCGGTCTTAGTTCAGGGGTGATATTACCACAGTCTTTCTAGAGCTATAAAGTCGAGAATTGAGAAGAAAAAAATCGCTATAGGATCTAAATTTCTAAATGTCTTCCTTGCATTGGACATAAGGTAAAAATTATTTAAATTTGAGTTGGGTCTTTATTCTAAATTTTTGAGCGTAAAATCCACCAACTTCAGTGATTTTAATGCGGTGTGATTTTTTTGACAGCTGATCGAGATGTACAAGCTGGAGGAGTCCGACTATGACTTGGGAACTAAGAGTGAATTCTTCACATGAAAGTACCCGGACATTGCGTCCCTGTGGGAGCAAATGACTAAGTCGTGTCAAAGTGAACTTTCCTAAAGTGATTGCCCTCTTCCAAGTATCTCAAGGCGTCTTCTACTTTAGTGTACGTTTTGATAATGTTTTACCTGATGCGTAGAATGTAGAGTGCGGCAGATTGGGTGGCCATCGCTCCGTAACGTATTTATATAGAAATGGATAAAGTCGAACATACCATAAAAGTCTTACATGCATATGGTACATATGCAAAGTTTTATAAGCTCCTCCTGTCTCCAATCCATGGCCATCCCAATGTGTCTTCCAGCTGTAGAACTTATTCTACAATGTATCCAAATTTTAATGGTAAGATTGTAGTATACACAGTTCAATGAAACCGGTGGCCGCACCTAATAGACATGACATTTTCCCACAATGATGATGCTGAACAATAATAAGTCAAGATGCCGCTACTGTTTAAAACAACAAATAAGTACATGGCCAGTGCATTTGATTAATAGTAGATAATACATAAAGTGAAATTTCCCTGGTCAGCCACATGCAATTCTACCTTGGTGACATGGTTATAATGCCACTAATTACTATGCTCATGTGCGAATGATGCTATGGCTACCATGGTTGCCAGTTCTGTGCTATACAACTCTAGCACTTTGGTCTGGTACAGCATGGTGTTTCCATGTTGTTAAGAGAAGCCCTGCATATGGCACGCGCCAGACTAATGCAGAGGTTTAGTCACTCTAAAATTTAGGGAGGGGCTGCAAATATTGTGTCGGCCGGCTAGGTGCACCTTCACATTGTGTTTGAAGGAACCCCCCAGACTGCACACTGGAGGAAAGGATGTAGGTGGGAGGGTGCTTTGGGGTTGGCTGCTGAAACAGAACGAGACAGTTCTCAGAATTACGGTCATAACCAATGTTTACTATTAGTCTCGTATTTCCAATTTAAACATTTCACCCTGGTTGGTCAGGCTCGGCAGCCTTTGTATTTCTATAGATATACATTCCCTGTGTGTCTCACATCCACATTGGCTTCAATTCTAGCCGTATGCTGTCGTCCGAATCAATCAGACATCTTATTCAGCCTAGCCTGGGTGTAATGTTAACATCTGGAATTTGATACTTTGCAGCAGAAATTCGGACCACTCTATTAATACTGCAAGTTTAAGTTCAAAGGAGGATGTCAAAATAATGTATGGGAGCTGGGCCCACCCTCAAAACAGTTGATATACCTTTGGATAGGTATTTTCAAGTAGAATATTAGTTACTATTATGACTATGGTCAAGTGTTAGTATTTTAGGAGATACGATGTCATAAACATTGACTTCCCCCATACATTTCACGAGTAGGTATTTAAAATATGTATGTAGATGTATCTTCTTACCATATTCGTAATAGTAACTAATATTCTACTTGAAATCCCTATCCAATGATATATCAAATGTTACTATTGAGGGTGGGGCCTTAGCTTCCCAATCCCCTTTTCAAGGCCACTTCTATTAATATTTTCGTCTTAGTATCATTTGAGTGATTTTATTTATAAATGGACAATTATTTAAGGTTATATGGATCTCATGCTTAGAATTTATAAAATGATTTTGTAAAAATGTTTGATAATTATGATCATGTTGGGGTTTTTCTATAAATGATAATTTGGTTTTTATTTCAGGATATAGGTATACAGAAGGTTTTACACACAGTTTTATCTCACTTCTAGCTTAGTTAAAGTGAGATGCAACAGAAATGTAATGCAGATGCACAGACTGTAATGTGAACATTTTCCTTTTTTCAAACAATGTATTCGTCTATATCAATTTCTTCCATTTTCTTCCATCGTAAAATTGGAATAACTAGCACCTAAAATACTTAGAAGAATTTTACCTGATCAATTTTAGTCCCAATGGGAGTTTTAAAAATATTTTATCGATTGAAAATAATATTTTCGATCAACATATTTTCTGTAAGCAGAACTTACATACCGAAATATGTTTATTTCACGTAAGTATAAATTATAGTTAAGGATAAAAAGAATTTATAAATTTAAAATTTGCATACTCGTTTGGTGTGACCCGGGATATTAGACCAGGGAGGTATGTGTTTCCCGAATTTCCTATGTCCCTCAAATGTCATTTATTAGTGACATGTTTGAGGGGTCTTCCGCCCCGGAATTTAGGTATTTAGGGAATTCGGAAACAAATCTCGGTTTTATCCTGGTTTTAATTGAATTAAATATAAAATAAACGAATATTAATGAAGGAAAGTGTCATGTAGCTGATGCTAAGTACTGAAGTGTGTCGGCCTTCCTAGCACATCTGTTCTGTCAACTTGTATCGTACTGATAAGTCATAATGTTCGGCTTTACGGGTTTACCGTAGATGCCAGACCACTAGGTACGTGTCAAAACATGCTTATTTCAACACTAGCGTGTAGGTATGTACTACATATTTGGTAGCGTTAAAAGTGGTGTAATTTTAAAATATGAGCCTTTTTATAGCTACACCACTAAATATTAATCAGCTAATATTAATTCATTAAATGTTAAAAAAAATACGTTTTCACTGTATAAAATTATTAAAATTGTTTGATTTCTTCATTTTAAACTATAATTATTCAACATATTCAATTATTTAAAATGTACCCACTACGTTTTGTGTGATAATGTTTTACGGGAATATTGATTGAATGTAATGTAATGAATAGAATACCTTGTACTAATTAACTGTAGTAATATTTAAAGAATCACCTTAGTTTCTCGACCGCTAGAGGACCAACACTTTATAAATTCTATACTGTATTCATACAAACTGTTTTAAATACACGAAAACTGTTAGCATTTAAGTGTAAATTTACCTACTTGTATATTATGTGATGTAACAATCTGCGTGTTCTCTCCTACCAAAGGTATCCTTCAGGAATTAAATCACCGACATCGTTTTTTAATAACTCAAAATAGAAGATAAAAAATCACAACACTTTGCTACCATAATTATTGTGCGTTGTCCTTTCGAATACCTGGAGAGCTTGATTCTTCACTTCCAATGCAAAAGTGACGGAGCAAAGGTCTTCTACGGGGACTGTTCGTCTTCCCGATGGTGGAGCTTTTAACATGAGAATAATGAATGATCAAGGTGATTCTCTCATCTTGATATTCTCCTGATAGGTAATTTGGCTGTTTCTTACCTACATTAAATTTATTATAGGTACTTCGCTTCATTCTAGTCATTTTTACTGTAAGTAATTAATGTATCTCGAAATCCTCTGTAACCAGGGGAACTACCTGCCAGTATGAAACAGGAATGACTACCCCGTAGCCAGATTATTTGAAACATTATCTGAGAATGAAGAAGAAGTTCTTACAAAAATTAAATTATAAAATATGTATAGGTGTAAATTAATATTTTATTTTTACTGTTATCCCATAAAGTTTACTTCTGCATCATAAATCAACTTTTGCTAAGAAACCATAAATTATGTAAATTTGGGGAAAAATATCTTTTCCATACATGGGCGCGCCGAGCGTGCACAAGTTGTATATAGATATAAGACCTTCTATTTCAGATATAAGACCTGCTATTTAAGGGCAAACAGTTACTAAGAAATTACGGTACACACATCTATACCATGACAGTATATTTCCTATGATCGGATTAGCTAGGCTGCTTTTTTTGCTTTGATATCTAGTAGATATTACAGAACAATTATTGACCAGTCTCGACTAAATATTTGGGCAAGATATATTTATTGGTCAATAAAGCAATCATTGGACAGACCAAAGTACCTAAAGATATTGTATTAATTATGAATGCCTATCTAAATACATTAAAACATCATATTATAAGCACGGGTAATCGTTGATCCGATATACCTGCTTACTAGTTTATAAAATAACTGTAGACCCCGAGTTCCTTGACATTTAGTTTTATTAATTTTAAAGATTTGAAAATAATCATTAAGAGTTTTGGGACGGCTGGGTCCCGCGCGGAAGGAATTGTCTATTCATTCTACGGTGTGTAAGGTACTTGTTAAACATAAGTTATAAAAAATATAGTTAGTATTCCAATGTCACTTTTCTTAAAAAATGTATTAAAATTATTGTTGACACAATGAAATATAATATTGATAGCGTTATCGTGTTCTATGTAGAACTGCATTACAGAGCTAAGTTTTATTTATAATTTATAATACGAGTTAACAATATAGTATGCTTAACGAATGAGGGTAATTTATTTCTATTACCCTGTGTAATTTATTAATTCGGTAAATTAAAGGTAGTTATGGAATTAATTTAAAGAGTGCTGTGTGTTTGAGGCGTGCTTGCGCGCGTGATTGTAATGTGTGTATTTCTCAACCACTGTTTCTCTGACAGCGTTTTGAAATTTAACAAGAAATAGTGAGAGTAGAATAAGATTTCTCTAAGTATTCATAAATTATTGAGAGTTTTAAACACAATTAGTAAACTTAAAACTATTTTTAAACAATGCACTTAGTGTCTTTCGAAAATACTTAAGTATATATTAAAAAAAAAACAATGCATGATTAAGATCTATTTGACGGATGCGAGTCGACTATATAAAATTATAATTTATTTTTAAACGTTTGCAGTAAATGACAACCTTGTGATAATCGCCGTACAGTCAATTTATTTAAAAGTTAGCAAACGAGTAGAAATGATGAAAAATGGCCTACGGTGTTAGACTTGGAGAAATTGTTAATTTTGTACGAACCTAGTCTCTTTGTAAGTCAAAATAAATTATTGTTTATGGGGCTGGCTACTTCGATATGTGGGAACTTGCATTGCAAGGTTTGAGCTCTGCTAGAGTTATGTATACCCAACTATTGTATGTCCTTTTATATATGTATATATATATATATATATATATGGGTGATTATAATTGTTATACGATACCAAGAGATTTAATGAGAAAAGTTACAACTTTCTGACATTTATATATATATATATATATAACAAAGGTGTGTAGAGTAGATAGACAGGCTACGTCGGACGGATTCTTCGGAATTGCTAACTTTGTAATTTCCTTTTTTTTCTCTTCGCATTCACTGCCGAAATAATATGGTAGGAAAGAAACATTGAGTGAAGACAAATTATTTCTTGATAGTGAGAAAGTTTAAATTATTTTTGGGTTATACTAAAAGATTCAATGATCGACCCAGCTTAATATAAGGTAATCAGTATGGCCATATGACACACTACTGATCCATTACAAGTTTAGTAATACATAACTACTATATACTTATGAAAATAAGAATTTGTCATTGTTCAGTTTTCGTAAAATATTTATCTCATTGCATGTGCTCAATCCTATATGTGCATATTAATCAGACAAATGTTCAAATCCCGCTTAGGCTGAATAGTTTTTCAGAGTTTGTGAATTTTTCTGTTTCATATAGCTATACATATCGTATAGCGATGCGCAAGCTAAGCACGGAAAAATAAAAATCCTACATGCGGATAGCTAATGGGATAATATCTTAAATTTTTATCAAATTTACCACAATCAAAATACTACTTTATCATCACCAATCAGCATTTAACCGTCCACTACTGGACACACACCTCTCCAATTTGTTTCCAATCTTCCCTGCACTCGGCAACACGAATCAATCGTTTATCCGCGACGTATGATATGTCATCGTCCCACCTAGCGGGTGGTCTTCCCATACTACGCTTACCTGTCCATGGTCGCCAGTGCAGGAAGCGCGTGCTCCAACGACCATCATCCCTGCGGCTCACGTGTCCAGCCCACTGCTATTTTAGCTTTGCCACCCGGTGTACAATATCTACTACTTTGGTACTTTGGCAAATTTCTTTGTTTCGCACCTTAATAAAGTTTTTAGCTTCAATGGTTCAGTTGCAATAGTCGAAACAAACGTTGGACAGAAAGACAAAAAGATCTTCGGCAATAAGATTCTACGGAACCCTACAGAGGCATGTTTTACGCAAGCTGATCAATGACAACATTTTGAATTGACAATATTATACACAACTTTTAAAAATTTAAAATTTAAATGTCTCACCTCACTTTTGTAGTTGATTCGCTACAATTTTGTCACATCTTTATAATTCAAACACATTACTTATCGTACGCCACATGAAAGTTTTTGTCCTTCTAAAATATGTATAGAGTTGTTCCTAATAGAAAACTGTCGCTGGTTGATGTTATTCACTGATTGTTGCAGATCAGTGGCAAATAGTTTGGATTCCCTCACGGGAGACTACAGTGAAGTACGTTTCCATTTCACTATGAATAGGCACAGTTGTTGAGTCGAATGCAGCGAGAAAATATGTACACTCACTATGTACTAACGGGTGGCTGGTATACTTTGCTTAAGGGGGTACATTCCGAATATAGTCAAATTTAGAAAAGTTTTATAAAATTCGGTGAGCAAGCTGTACCAATTTTTCTTTCAACACGTGCAAAATAAATGTTTGATCTAGAAACTTTCACTCTCAAACTAGTAAAAGTATATTTTTTTCATACTTTAAATGAAGCTTAAAGCTGGCAATTCTATTAAAAAAGGGTGTATTTGGCGAGAAACATGTAAAAAACTATTGCAATTTCAGTAATAATTTTATATGTTAAAATTACATAATATGCTCCACTATTACACTTTGTTATAAAATATATATTTTAGAATGATTTTAGTGCTAAAAAGAAACATTAGTTTGCTCTCAAATCTCCATGTTTTTCCATACAAATTAGTATGGCAGTGCGCGATCGATCTGCAGGGCTCATCATGTGGATTTGAAACAGACGCTCGGAGGAGAGAATTTTATTGTATACAAATCTCTTAGTACAATGGATAGCAAAAAAAGAAGTCAGAAGAAAAAGTTGACCACTCGTGACGCCGTCAGTGGACCCACAGAAACCGTAAATGACAGACAAGTTTGCCTTCTGCTATGCAGACGTACAATAATGTTGAGGTTAATATTTTAGAGGGACAAGATCTAAAGTATATTTTGACAATAGTGTAATGATAATCATAAGAGAAACAACATGTAAAGCATATATTCTAAATTCGTTGTATTATTGGAGATATATGTAGATTATTTTAGGATGAAATTTGGCAAGTGTATGAATTTGATTCTGTGAATGCCAAATTTCAAATTGTTATCCCTAAAATGGCATATTATGATATATTCAACTCTGTGGCTACAGATTCGGCAAGAATAGGTAATCTTTGTTCTGAGCGGCTAATGGGAGGAAATCTTCCGTATTATTTTATGTGGTTTACAAAATAAATAACCCTCGGTTAATTGTAATTGTTTATTGAAGATACGTCGCTTATCAATAAATTAACCTAGCCTAAATTAACCATGTCGGGGCTGAGCATGTCGGATGATTTCCTCCCTTTAGACGCCATTTTGCCGTGCCTGTAGCCACAGCGTAAATTCAAACGCAAAAGTATAATGATTTATGAACACATCTAACGTACTGTACTCACATTATATTTATTTAATTAAACTAGATATATCTACTTACATGAATAAATGTTACAAATAAATTTCATTGCATTTTCATTACGGTTACTTTCTAACGCTCTTTATCTTCTTTCTCTCTCTGTAGATGGACTCTTGCTGGACTGAAAATTATTAAAAAAATCTGTCAGTGCATTTGAAAATAATAATAAGCATATCACACAAAATTCAGTACATTCAAGGTTTTTACACCTTTCTGCTACTAGTGCCACGCTACAGATTTATATTTCTACTGTGTACATACATACATATCACTCACGCTAAATCCCGAGAATCGGGGTAAGCAGAGCAATCGGTGTTGTGCTGCAAGAAC
>WYDE02199421.1:0-10331 GCA_009867175.2 Adela reaumurella | reverse complement strand
GTTTTAATTATGCTTCTTTATAGTTAGTTTAGTTTGTGTAAGGTGTATTTGTTTAAGGTTAAGTTTATTTTTAGGTAGAAATGGAATAATTTTGTTTGTGTCTCATTTTGAATTATTAAAGTTTCAATTTCAGATACAATGATGATGATGATAATTATAATCTAGAAAGAAAAAAGAAAGAAAAAAATGTTTATTTGCCTTTTTTTTAAAACATGCATTGTAGACGATAACAGAAAAAAAATTTACATGGGCCCACGTCTATCGCACGTACTACGGGTATCTATCTACATCTGTTTTAGGCATCCTCCTTTCAGGCATAAACTTTAGCGTTTTCGTATGCGGAGTTGTTCGTCCGATTTCTAGAATTACTCAAGAGTGAAACGTTTCTCCTCGGGAAAGAGTGTCTATGCTCGGCGAACCGAATTGTGAATTCCTCAGTTCATGTTGGCAGTTGCAGTAATTGCTTGGAATTCCCTTGCCTTGCCCCGTTCGCGGGTAATTTCACTCGCCCTGAGTTAAATGGCCGTTGTCGGTCGGAGTCGGAACTGGGGCGTAACTGAGGCGTGCCGAGTCCTAGGAAGTGTGGTAAGATGGAATGACTTACCTGTTATTATCATGTAGCCTAAGAGATTGCGCCTTTAGGCTATTGATTAGAATACTCGCCTCTTAATCGGAAACTTCAAAAATGACTGGTGTAACTTGTACAGAGATCTTTTACAAGATTTCAAATTTGTTGCGTTTGCAATGGAATCTCTCGGTCCGTAGAGCGCATACGCCAAAGGTTTCCTGAAGAAGCTTGTAGGCCAGCCACTTAAAACATTTTAGGTCAAAGTAAATTTCGAGGTCCTCATTTTTTTTATGTTCTTAGGTAAGATACCAACAGTGTAAAACCAAGTTTGCAGCTTCGAAAGACTAGAGCTAACTGCGTGGTGCTCGAAAAACATCTAAATTTTAGCACTTTTTTCAGATTTCGACTTATAAATTCAAATCTGGTAATCCATGGAAATAGTTGTCTATTACACTTTTAAAGTAGATTTGTATCTATATATAGATAATGTAAGCTTAACATTACATAATTTTCTTTTCATTGTAATTTATTATAATTAATACTAATTGACATTCTTTCGCAGGTGTTACTTGATTTCTCTCCATCACCTCACCACTGTGACGTCCCAGGTCCCCCAATGAACCAAAATACTATTTACATAATTTTCATTAAAATTACACATTATTATTGATTGTACTCAATTTAATTTTACATAATATGAAGTATTTTCTACCGAGTTATTTCTTTCTTATCCTTTACAAAAGTCCTGCAATTCTTAATGTGTTTTTTTAATTGTTTTTTTTTAATTGTCCCAACTGTTTTTTTTTATTTCATTGCCTTAATTTTTTAGTTTTTCGTGAGAACAAGGTGTACTATTAGTTCTACAGGGTTCCTATTGTGCTTAAATAAAAACTAAATAATTGCACTATGCCTTCAGTTTCCAAGACTTTCCTCGTATATAGAATGAGATCTCCTGCTCGGAAGGCGGCTAAATCTACAATTTCGAACTTTTTACTGAAAATGGTTCATGTTTGAAGTTCTGTATCTCGGGTTCTATTAAAGCTACAGAACTGCAATTACACTCAAATCATAGTAAATTATTTACTCTGAAAGTGTAATAAACCACTTTTTTCGTGGATTACAAGATTATAAGTTATAGGTAAAAAACTGAAAAAGTCTGAAAATTATTATTATTAAAAATACTCGTATTTCGTAGTATTGACTGGAAGTTACCTACAGCACTGAGGCCACCTTGTGCTAAGCAGCAAGTTAACTTATATAGACAAACTATAGATTTGTTTTTCTAACATCAACATATAGAGTTCCTACGCGTCTCAGGGGACGTGTAAATTCGCTTTATTAAGGGCCTGTTAAGAACCGATTTTTTCATCTCTGGAAGGCATGGAAGGCATGTAAATAAAACTGTAAACAATTAATAACACACATTTCAATAATAATAATGAAAAATCATTCATTCAATTAAAGTTTTCGGTATGCGATTTAGCTGTAATATGGGATTATGTACCTATGTCAGTCTGTGTCATTCCGATTGAGTTAGAATTTCCAAAATGTACGTACGAATTTCGTGTTAGCTCAATATTAATTACACAGGCTGGCATGCATCATCTCGTATTACAGTTAGATCATCTTGCGAGAATTTTAATTAAATGAATTTTCATTATTCTTCTTGAAGTTTTGTTTATTAATTATTTAAAATTTAAATTGATGAATGAAATCAGGTTTTAACCTGCTCTTAATAAATATAACATATTATACATTAAAGTACTTAATCGATAGACTAATATTTGTTTTACATTGTAGTTATTTTCAGCTCTTACACTGGTCTAGTTTTATTGGGGCATATTTTCAAATAGCCAATAGTGGTTATAGCCTCGTATTTCTGCTTCTGCTGAAGTATATGCAACGACAATAATGTTCAGTCACAATAATTGTCAGCACACATAGATATTGTGCTTTGAAAGATGTATACACAATAATAATACAATAATAAAAATAATAAATAAATAAAACAATAAACCAATAAAATAATGAACAAGTAATAAAAATAAAATGAAAGGTACAATAATATAATATAATACAATATTTGAAGACGTTATTAGTATCAACTGTGAGCATATAGTATGGATTAGTACATGGCTCAAGCGTTCCAGTACTTTTCACCACAGTTCGCTCTCTCATTTCTATTCTGCTTCGGAGAGCGAGAAGAGTGCTTCCCTCTGGCTGCGCACCGTCCGTAGTACAACCCTAGCACTACCGCCGTGTCGAAACTCTATTCATCCAGTGCGAGAAGGACGGAGTCAGTGCGAAAACTATTCTGTTTCAGCTTCAATGCCACCACCGTGGCTTTTATTTCAACCTTCATTCGGTGCGGTGATATTAACCTGGTCGGGTTTGACCCTACCACAGAATTAACTAATGCAGAGAAAGAAACAACGGACGTATTTAGAAAATAAAAAAAAGAAATGGAATTGGCTGACAAAGACAACGTTCAAGAGGGCCCAGTAAAAGCGCGCAAGTTAGAATTTATGAAATTTCATTTTTACAAGAATAACATATTAACTGTACAAGCGAAACAGAGTAGGTAGTTTATCTGGGTGTGACAATCCTAGATCACGTGCATACGAGCGTGATGTATTTATATACAAAGAATATCTAGAAACACTCAAATTTTAGAAATATTTATAAAATCATATAGTGCGATAATTGAAGAGCCAAAGCCAAAACAAAAAGCTATTAACTCAAATACTCAAAAGCATATACACACAACTAACTTAAATAAATATATATTTTTTTAAAACCAGCTTATATAACTGTAAAGCGATAAAGTAAAAAGCGTACACACAAAACTAACTTACGTAAAAAGCAAAAGTATAAAGAAAATACCCAAAACCAACTAACTACCTAACGTAACAATTATTGTTATTTTTTAAAATTGTTTTTTATTCCTTTCATAAACCCATTTATTAACTCGGTATTCGTTTTGTACTTGTCCAATCAGCATTCCCGAAAATCGGGTTAGACATAAAAATCGCTATTGTGCTGCAATTTGGAATTAATGAAATTTTAGCAAAGTTTCTCAAAATAAAGTCGAAAAAGTTGAGCAGGCACATCCTTTTGACATGGAATCAGATAAAAGAACTTACACGAGGCGAGATATTTAATAAAAGTTGAGTACAAAGACAACTTTTATCGCGAGAACGCGTATCCCTTAGTCTTCTTCTTCTTTTGCAGCCATTTTATTCTATCCACTGCTGGGTACAAGCCTCTCTCATTTGCATGATATGAGAGGATTTAGTCATACACTTCCACAGTGACAAACCGGCTTTTAATTGGGTTTCCTCACGATGTTTTCCTTCACCGGAGTGTCAGCAGCCATTTTAGCCCAAATTCTAAAGTACCTAATAAATGTTGTGCTCCCAGTGGGGTTCGAATCGAACCCGCACCTCCCGCTTGAGAGGCGTGCTCTAGCCCGCTCAGTTAATCTGACACAGTATTTTTAGTATTTTTTGGCAATTATGATAAGGAGGCGCGAACTTAATATTACTTTAAGATTCCATTTTACATTGCATATAGATAGCCATTGGTAAAATTGGTCTTATTGGTAAAATAAGAAAATTACTTGAATGACTTTAGGTAAATTGTAAATTCTCTTAAACTATTTTTTACGGGCCTAAGTGAAGCACTGCTAAAAGCTTATTTATATGCAGAACATTATTTTGAAATAACAAATTAAAAAAAAACGCATAATGTGCAAAGATAGAAAACCAATTCAAGACTATTCTTTTCTTCTTTCTTTTGCAGCCATTTTATTCGCCCCAATGCTGGGTACAGGCCTCTCTCATTTACATGATATGAGTGTATTTTAGTCATACACTTCCACGGTTTCCTCACGATGTTTTCCTTTACCGGAGTGTCAGCGGCCGTTTAGCACAAATTTTAAATTTTTTAATATTGTACTCCTAGTGGGTATCGAACCCGCACCTCCCGCTTAAAAGGCGTGCTCTTGCCCGCTCGGCCAGTCTGACACACTGTCAATCTGTTCTAAATCTGTCAAGACTGTTATTCGTCCTTAACTAATGCAGAGAGAGAAACAACGGACGTATCTACAAAATAAAAAAGAAATAGATTTGGCTGACTAGGACATCGTTCAAGAGTGACCATTAAAAGCTCGCACGTTATAATTTCTTTACTGATATTTGTTAAATTTTAAATTTCTCTAAAATCATTAGTGAAACATTATTTAAAATTTGATTCCAAGTTTGGTAGGTGCCACAATCCCAGATCAATCAAGGGCATTTTTTGTGACAGTGACATACCACGGCCTCATTACATTAGCTAGTATAGCTGCTGGTTTGCTCGTTGAAACAGAAAATATTTTAGTTTTTGTATAAATAATACTGCTCGCCAGTAGACCAGTAGGTCAACGATATCAAGCGGGTCCCAGTTACTCCCGTCAGTGGTTCCACACAGGCGAAGAATGGATAGGCATGCATTATGCAGTAATGAAACAAAACCACCAATAGGATACTAAAATCGAAATTGAGTTCACTCTACATAAGAAGAGTGGAAATACCAAACGTTCTAAGTACCAAAAATATTTTTTTACAGGAGCGCAATAAAACTTCATAACTCAATATTTTTATATAACACGTTTGTTTATTTAAAAAAATATACAGATGGTTCTTCAGGACAATTACCGAAATATGTTCTAGTTATTTAAAGAATTGTGTAACACGTAATTGAGAAAAAAAATCACACGGGGAATGTTCCAAGTGCCATGGAACTTGGAACGGTTTTAAGTTCAATAACTTGCGCAGTTGGAACAATTTCAGGAAATGATACATGGACTTAAAACATCTTAATTTAATGTAAAATTATTTTTCCAGTAAATTACGGTAATATTGTTTGGCATAATCCGATAAAAGTCCTGCATGGCCTCGAAGTCGACAGACAGTTGTTTCGACAGAAGTTTGACAGGTAACAGTCTGGCACATGGAATGTTTGGCACGAAACGGGTGGCGACACATAGACCGTCGACATCTTTTGGCGGGGTTTTAAACTACGAAATATCAACTTTAGGCACTTGGATCGCTAACAAGGCAACTGGCGATGGCACATAGAACACTTTTAGAGGAAAAAACGATTTTGGAAAAAAATGACAGTTAGAACGATTAGCATTTCCACTTTTCTGCACACACGTGTATTTTCAAACCTTTACAGGGGAACAATACAAAATTTCGAAGTCCCTTTTACTCCATGTTCGGCGTCAATATGACAGAAATAGATCTCGAATTTGTCTCTATTTCCCATGTAAAACTTTCAGACGACAGGATTTAGCAACCAGTTAACTGCACTTTCAGTACCTGTTTTTTTTTTCATGCGATCCGATATGGGCGGCATCAACGAGAAGCCAACGACTTATGCTCATTCGACGCGATTTCGAGTTAGACACGCCGGTAGACACTATGAGAAGTCGTGAAAATTGAAGACGACTCACTTATTTGGACAACGGACGATAAAATTGGAACAAGAGCGGGCTCTTGTTCCAATCTTATCGTCCAAGAGCGAAGAACAGATTCTACTGAATATATATTGGAGTCGAGTTTCAATAAGTCCGAATTCAATATTTTCCTGTAAGTCACAAAATTTTATAAGACAGTAGGGGGTAGACCGTGTGTTATTTATTGAATTGTGAACTTGCTTTTCAGTAAGCGATTGTGTCAGACTGGCCGAGCGGGCAAGAGCACGCCTCGCAAGCGGGAGGCGCGGGTTCGATACACACTGGGAGCACAATATTTACTTTCGAATTTGTGCTAAATGGCCGCTGACACTCCGGTGAAGGAAAACATCGCGAGGAAACCCATTTCCAAGCCGGTTGGTCACCGCAAAATGGCTACAAAGAAATCAGAAAAAAGAAAGATGCACGCTCCGAAAGGCGATTAAGTATGGACGTTGCCCAGGTTATACTGGAATATAAATATAGGATGTTCCGGGCGTGCGGGTGATAATTCAAACCATATTTAGTTAGTGGACGATAATTCTAACCATTTGAGAACTCCATATGTAGTGTAGAACACGAATACTTATGATTTTTTTTTTGTTTAGAGATATACGTCAGCCTAGGTAGCTCCAAGAGTTCTAATTGGTCTTCCGGTCAGTATGTTCTCTGCCACCTGGAAATCTTCTCAATGTCATTTTTTTCCGCCTTACAGCTGGCATGGCGCCTCTCTGAGTTCTCGAGGAGTGGTGTTGTTGTCTGTGTCTGACCTTCTCTCGCAAGTCTGGGCACAGTCACCCATGCTGGTATATTTATAAGAATTGGGTAGCTCGGTGGTGCTACGATGTACGCCACGGTATTCTCTAGAAGTCCGGGCGTGGTCAGTTTGTGGATGGGTGACGTTGATACTGGCCATAATTCCACTTAAAACTGTAGGTTCCTTTACCCTCCTTACTACGTCGTAGGGTGTAATCCACCCGGATTGAATGATGAAGATAGGTTCGTGTTTTTCGTCCAGTTCAGTGTAACCGGTTTGATTAGGGGGAAGCAAGCACCTACATTGCGAATACCTAATTCACCCATTGTATTAGGCTGACTGGTGCCAAGGTGGTGAAATGTCGTGATGTAGCCATCCAATTCGGGTTTCATAAATAATAAAAAAAAAACTCCTTCGTAGTAGACTTTTTACGTCATGGTAATCTCTGTATTAGAAAATCAACTCATTCAATATAAATGTTGTTGTTTCCAATTCTAGGTATACGTCTCTCCAATTGTTCAGTAATCGTCCCGGCGGCATCCGCTTGCTCCCGAGTCCCGATGCATTTTATTTTGTCGTTCCACCTGACGGGTGGTCTTTCAACGCTTAGAGCGGGAGCAGCAACGTCTACAGTTCAAATGGTATTTTTTTTATTGAAACTGATACGGAAGGATACATCACCTAAGGTACCAGTTTTCTGGTACCAGTGATATCAGCCTAAACACATTGGTGAATTATGTAGGAGGTGCCATATCAGCGCTTTCCTCAATTCCAGCCGTTTACACTGAACTGGACGGAAAACACGAACTATGTTTCATAGCCGCTTCGATCGACCTTCATTCAGTGTGGTTATATCAACCCGGGCGGGTTTTACCCTACCAGCATGTAAGGAGAGGGAAGGGGCCTACAGTTTAACGTGGAATCCGAACCACGACCAGCGTCTACGGTCAAGCGGTCACCCATCCAAGTTTTGACCGCGCCCAGCATTACTTAACTTCGGTAATCGTATACTGAATACCGCAACACTGAGCCAACGACGCTGATAAAATCTCGTTTGCAGCCCCCGTATTGCTTTTGCATCAAATTTGTTATCTTCGGTCCCTGACGTGCTCGTAATACTTTACAGAATTACATGGTCCCTCAGATTACTTAAACCTTTGTCCTAATATTATTTGGGATATTATTGTATTTAGGAGTGTTTTTTTTTTCATTTCATTACACATTTTATTTGTTTTACTAATGTAGGTACAGTCGACAAGTCCCATTTCTGTGCAACATAGACCCGATCACGTGACGGGAGAGAGAGAGCCCCACGCGGCGGCGGGCTGCGCGTGGGGCCTCTATCTCTACCGCTGCGCTTGCAAATTGGCGGCAATACGATGCACAGATGTTAACTAGGCGTGCGTACTTACTTACTAGTTGAAAAGTACGGTTAGGTTAGCATTTTCTTTTAGGGTTGTGAGTCCACCAATGTAAACTTATTTTTATGTTTATTTTTTAATTATTATGTGTATGTACAAAGTTAGTTTTAAACATGATTAAATGTTTGTTACGCATTTACTGTTTTTATTTTCATCGGCCGTTGTCTATACATAGATACATACATACCATCACGCCTTTTGTCCGCAGGGGTAGGCAGTGGCAATTGAGCCCATTTGACATGTTCCTGTCCTGACATGCACCCTTTGCTTCATCCACCGTCAAACTTCATACATGCGGCGCGGCGGTTACAGGTGCTGCGAACTACGGTGTTTCTACACTGCTTGATATAGGCATTTCCCATAATATTCAAGTAGGTACATAGGAGATGTATGTGCACATTTCTCTTCATATGTTTTATTATTCTTCTACCATCCGTATTACTTGAATTAGGATTTGTCATATTTCAATATTAGCTAGTAGGTACAATAAAACATTGAAGAAGAACTGGCTAGAAACTTCGCTGGTAATTTTTTCGACGTTCACTTGTCTATGTTTTATTTACACGTCTCCATAAATACAAAATAATTTAACGAATGGGAATGAGGTGTCTAGTCTACATATAGTTTTTCGCCCTTGATGTGCGGTGTTGTAGGAGTAGTACTTTTTTATTTTATTTTTTATTTTATGGAAACTGACACGGATGGCTACATCACCTAATGCACCAGTTTTCTGGTACCAGTGATGTCAGCCTAAACACCTTGGTGAGTTATGTAGGTAGGTGCCATATCAGCGCTTCCCTCAATTCCAGCCGGCTACACTACTACCGACGTAATATCACTCGAGTGAGTGAAGAGATTTCAGCCAATCGTATGCGTTACTCACTCGAGATCACTCAACACCGCCAGTCTGATTGGTTGAAATCGTAGCGATGTCTCTTCACTCGCTCATGTGATAACATCACGGTAGACCCCCTGGACGGAAAGCACGAACTATGTTTCATAGCCGCTTCGACCGACCTTCACTCAGTGCGATGGTACCAACCCGGGCGGGTTTAACCCTACCACCATGTAAGGAGAGGAAGGTACCTACAGTTTAACGTGGAATCCGAACCACGACCAGCGTCAAAGGTCAAGCGGTCACCCATACAAAACCTGACCGCTCTCGGCAGTGCTTAACTTCGGTAATCGAATATTGAATACCGCAACCACTGAGCCAACGACGCTGATATATGTACAAGTAGATTTGTTATATCTTCGTAACAACCCATCAGATCCATCATGTAGTTTACATCTCTGCAAATTACAATCTGATGAGTCTGTGCTGTATGTACCTACGTCTCCGCACCGTCTTCTTCGCAAGGAGGTCGACCGTAGCAGCTGCGTCCGGAATTCGTCCGGAAGACCGTTCCGAATTCGGAATCCATCCGGAAGGACAGCGGAGGCTGCGAGACTATCGCGCCACCGGCTGGTACGACAGCGTCGTCGGCGACGGGTGTGCGAGCCCGTTCCATTTTCCAGCCTTGTGACGTGGGGATTCAGGAATCGTGAATAGACATAACCATTCGCAAGAATTCTGATTGAATTTAATTTATTTTTAATTGTTTTTTATTTGTATTTAATTAGCAATATACTTAGGGACGTAGTCCCCCACATAATCTTGTTGGTTTGTTGAATAAAAAATTATATTTATCCAAAAATATATGGATTTTAATGCAAACACAATAACGACATAAACAGATCTTTCATAAAACTATCAATAAAATAACCAATAAAAACCAAATCTTTCTAAATTCAAAACATTGTACTGCTGGCCAGGACAATATGTATCATAGATAGATAAATATAAACATACACATCCGAATACGTAGTAGATTAATTATTTTTCGAAAATAATAAGAATAAGTAGAAGTTTTTTTTAAATTCCAAAATTTTATTTCCAATTTTACTTTATCTTCAACTCAAAATAAAAAAAAACTGTCAAGTGTGAAAGTGTTCACATGCCGAGGGTCCTGTCGATTGTTACTTCGTTATCGTCATACTGCTTTCATCCGACATCCATTTTGCTTACTACCATCTTAATTATTATTT
>WYDE02199410.1:0-10333 GCA_009867175.2 Adela reaumurella | reverse complement strand
ATACGGAAAACAAATAAAGAAAACGTCCGAGCCGGGGTTTGAACCCGGGACCTTTGGCCTTAGCTGCCACTGCGATATCAGTCCTACCAGTTCTACATCAAAACACATCCAGATTTAATTTTTTTCTTTTGTTGATTTTTAGAACCTAGTAGCTAGTCTTCTATGTTTTCAAAAGTAAGCTTTTACTATTAAGAACCAATTTGTAAACATTTTCAATATAAATAATTTTTATATTGTGAAGTAACGCTGCAGTCGATGCACCAGATAAATTAACTTGGGAAAAATACAAAGAAAAATATCTGTTCAACGTGTTTTCCGAAGCAGGACTCGAACCCGCGACAAGAAAATTGCAAATCTTAAGTTCATCAGTTAAGGTCATAATTTTTTTTTATGAAGGTCACATCTAAATGGAACTTGCGAGAAATGAAAATCTATTGATTGTAGTGTTTTTCGCATCGGTTTTAGAACTTATATAACGTCTATTTCCATTTACAGGACCATTTAATAACAGAAAACAGCAAACACAAGCCAGAGTTGTTTATTTACGAGTGGGCATAGGCGTCAAAAGAAAATTTCAAGTCATTAAAACATTGACTTTTGTTGCTAACTGAAGTCATACTACAGTTTCTATAGTTAGGAAAAGACGTAATTATGATAATTCACTCCATTTTCCTGGTATTTCTTCATAAAACCACTAAAAACAACCACATTCCTTAGCGCACGCCCACACGGAACAATGAGAAAAAATCCACGCAAACAATCATGTAGGCCACTGTCAGTCCGTACCGTAGAAGTGTTTACACTCGTTGGAAAGATAATTTCATGAGCGACCTATCTTCATCTCTCCTATATATAGTAAACGTCAAATGAAAGAGCTATACCCCAAATCGTGAGGCCGCAAAATAAGATTTCATTGTGTCAGGCCGGACACAATGGAAGCAGCGGTACTATACGTATTTGTGTCAGGCCGGACCTAATGGAACTGTCAGGTTCAAATGGTATATAACACTATGTGAAATACTTATTTTTTAACTGTAAATTAACTGAACAAATTTATATGTTTCTACAGTTAAGTTGATATATAAACCAAGAACATGAACGCTATCACGTCAAACATACAATATTTCACAAACATTTGGGAGATGAAGTTCTTCACCTGTGCACTAAATGCATTATTTTGCCATTACAGGTAAGGCATCGACAGTTAAGCGAGGAACGTCAGCTGGTCGCAAGGTGGGTCTGATCGCTGCTCGCAGAACCGGTAGGATCCGCGGTGGCAAGACTGACGCCAAGAAGGAGGCGTAGACGTGACGAGGCGCTGCACCGGTGCACACCGCACTGGGGTCGCTGGGCGGCGCTAGTGCGGCGCCCATCGGCTCATTATATTGTAAGAAAATAAACTATAAAAAATGTATGGTTGTTTCATTAATTTCAAGGAAGAAAGAGAAAGAGAAATTATTATAAATTGTAGTCTTGCAGCATCTGTACTCGAACATTTGGCACATCCAAAAAAATGTATTTTTTTTTTTTTATTGAAACTGATACGGATGGCTACATCACCTATTGAACAAGTTTTCTGGTACCAGTGATGTCAGCCTAAACACCTTGGTGACTTATTTAGGTAGGTGCCATATCAGCGCTTCCCTAAATTCCAGCCGGCTACACTGAACTGGATGGAAAACACAAACTATGTTTCATAGCCGCTTTGACTGACCTTCATTCAGTGCGGTAGTACCAACCCGGGCGGGTTTAACCCTACCAGCATGTAAGGAGAGGGAAGGGACCTACAGTTTAACGTGGAATCCGAACCACGACCAGTGTCTACAGTCGAGCGAACACCCATCCAAGTCCTCACCGCGCCCAGATTTACTTAACTTCGGTAATCAAATACTGAATATCGCAACACCGAGCCAACGACCCTGATAAACGTCGCCAACGACGATCTATGGGCCAATAGGTCCTCTGTTTTTAGGTCGAAAACGGGCCTCAAGTGTAATGGACATGTTCTTCGTTCTCCTGCATTTTGTTTTGTGAAGAATTCTGTCTGTATGTATTGCGTATGTACTTTTTCTACTGCTATATCTACGTGTCTACTATTTACTTTCTGTGATCTTTGTTGGACAGATTAAAAATGAATGTTGGTTGTGAAGAATATAATAAAACCCATCAGAATGTTATAAAACACAATTTGAAAATTTTTACAATACTCTATTGTGCTGACATGGTCACGGAAATGTGAGAAATACTGAAACTATTTTCTTATAACAGAATTAATGTCTGCGGTTACATAATACTAAACTCCGTGTACGTTAAAAACAAAGATGGCACAAAACCCGAATAAATATCCTTGAGATCAAACTTAAATGCCTACCATTTAGCAACTGGTCTGTGGAACAATAAAAACATATTTTAACTTACATCCTAAAATAGAAACAAGAACCTAGCGCTTATTTGGTTATTCTTAAAATGAATTATCTTCTCTAAAATTAATGTTCTATTCTATCTTATTATAAAAAGAAAGGAAAACAGTAAATTCCGCTAATATTGTCGATTTTTCAAACTTCATAAGCACAGATTATACAATCAGCATAACATTCATAAATACAAAGGAAGGGTTTTATTTTCCTTTTAATATGTCATCGATGCTCCAATCAGAAACATCCAGGTCGCTGGCGTCTTTATCCATCTTCGACTTAGAGACGTACCTCGGTGCCGGTATTGGAGTCTTTGATCTCTTTGGTGAGGCTCTCTTATCCTCAAGTTCTAGATTACTATCATCGAGCAAAGAACTTCCGACACTGGTGTTGCTCCCGTCCATAAGAATGTTGGTGGCACTAGGGTTCTGAGACATGACTTCTATTGCTCCGATTGGTTTCTTCATTTCACCTCTTCTTGCAAGTTGTGATTCTATTCGCTGTGTCAGCTCTGCTATCTTGGGACTCCTTCGTGAGTCTACCGTGAAGGTTTCTTCAGGTTTCACCTCCCTTACTGGAACATCTTCAATGCTGAAAGAGGAATTTTTTTTTATAAAAACATTCAACAATATGTACCATTCTGAATAATTTTAGCTTTGCAACAAACCTTGATACTTCCCAGTCGTTGCTTAGGCGAATCACGTTGCCTGATGCATCAACGTTACCATTATTCGCTTCAGTGACACTCTGTGACTGGGAAGGGGTCGTACTGACAGATTTCATCTGAGTCGCCTCCAAATCAAACAACACTTTCTTCTTGGAAAGTGATGAGATTGAAGGGGCGTTCTTCAGAACCCCTTTCGCTGATGTGGGGCTGCTTCTAGTTAGGAGATTCTCTTCCGATAGAAACTTGTGTGTGTGGTTATCGGGAATGTTTACATCACTGTCATCATCATCGCTGTCAGTTTCCATGCTGTACATTTTTGAGGATGTGGGAGTTGCACTGACAGGTCTTGGTGGAAGATTTGCTCCAGCCTTACTGGATTCAAAATTTTTCACAGTGCTAGAATATTCTACTCCCTTTCCTTCGAATGTGGGCTTCCTAATTGGAGAATTTATGAGATTCTCTATTGATTTTGATGGTTCATGTGCTATCGCAGATGTGATTACCTTTACCCCACTCTTCCTTGTAGGTCCATTCTGAAAATCCCCCAAGCTAGACGTTGATTCACTGCCTGAATCTTCACTTCCAGTGTCTGTTGGTTTGTGTGTTTTATCATTTCGGTCATACAGAACTTCGACGCTCTGACTCTTAGGTGGGGTTTTGGCAGGACTTTCTTTGGATGTCATTCTAGTGAGAGCTCGCTTCACTCTCTCTGGGAAGAGGCTTCTAGAATCTATTGAAGATCGTCTTCGTATCTCTGGACTAGGCAGACCAGACCCAGGTGGAGTTTTTAGAAGTTCTGCTGCTCTCTTGGCAATATCTTCATTAGGATTGTTTCTCTCAACCTTAGTTCCTTTATCAGGTTTCATGAATGACATTGCTTTGTTCTTGACATTTGAGAAAAAGGAGCCTTTGTTTTTTGGTTGTTTGCTTGGGGAAATCTTCACAGTGTGTACGGATTGCTCTGTTTCCTTGCTGACCTTTGCGTCCAAGAATGTCATTATTCGGTTCCGCATTTTGCCATAAGTGGCATCCTTCTGTAAAACAAAATTAAAAAGTAATTTCTGAAAGTTTTAGTAATTAATTGAGTAAGGAGGTGATGACAAGTCAGTATTTGCGAAAAAAAATAAAGATAGGTTATGAATACGTTTTTACTGTTGCCAAGACATTGAAAAATGGAAAAAAGGATGTTAACGTCTCTATCGGAATTTAAACCCCGTTTAACAGGAGACAAAGAAAGATGAAGAATTCATACATTTCCCTTATTATCTATATAAAATATGTAGTGTATATCTGCTAAATATATAGTACAATCCCAACTAGAACATAATATCTACCATTAACTGCTCAATCTCAATTTATTTCTTGTTGTATGCCTACATCCATTATCACATCCCGAAGGGTGATTGCTTGTGAATGCTCTAGCGGCATTTAACCCGCCTTTTGTAGCCTTTTTCGTATAATAATAAAAAATGCATTCCATACATTTTTACTAATTTGTATACATTTTTTTTTGCCAAGATATTGAAAAATGGAAGAAAGTAAGATTGTTCCATTTGACCAGATCACTTCCCGATGTTAACGCCTTCATCGCCATTTAAACCCAGTAATAAAGGTGACCATAAAAGATGAAGAACAATTTATTTGTTTTTTACTAAATTCATATGATGAAGGTATGTAGGTAACACCATTATCTGGAAATAGAATACACCATGTTTTGTAGTACATAATATAAAACCAATTAACCTTGGCCTTGTGTTGCGCATTATGTTGTAAGAGACTCTGTCTCTGATTGAACGTGTCCGAAGGCACTCCGCTCTTCAGAGGTTCCACTCCCAGCTGCATCAGACGATTGTTGACTTCCTCCGAGAGTTTAGCTCGAATTACCTTTGTCGGACTAGCCTTTACATTTACACCTTCCAATTCCATGACACCCGAAGATTCACTGCGCCTTCTAGACTTCTTTGCTTTATTGGGAGCTTTGTTTCCCTTTTTTGGACTAATAGAGTCTCCGGAAGACCTTGATTCTGCCTTTTCTCTGTTTTCTACCTTCTTCTTATTCTTCCTGACTCTTGCAACATTGACTTCACTATCACCTGATGATGGGGTTCTCGTTTCCGATTTAGTAACTGAGCTTTTCCTCAATTTTTTTGGGTTCATATTTTTTCCTGGTGATTCAGAAATCTCAGCAGCTGAATCTGAGAGATCAGAATCGGAATTTAGATTCCTGCTCAGGAGTTCCTGCGCCTTTCTATGAAGATCATCAAGGGTGCGTTTGCTAGTTGCACTACAGATACGCTGTTGTGGTTTATAATTGGATGTGATTTCGTCCATACTGCTTACTGTTACAATACTTGAGCGTCTATTGGCAGCCGCCCTGTTCTGCAATTAAAAATAATTTGTATGGATTATTTACGTGTATATTATTGCATACTTTAAAAAAAAACATTGTGCAATCAAATAAGAAGATTAATTAGTATTCTAAACATTTTACATCATAAGGATTCTTCATTCCAGTTGATCCATCATCCTTCGGTTTGGTTTCCTGAAGATTCTTCACCATATTATCTTTTTCTATAAGTAGGTTTTCAAGTTCCACCACCTTGGCTTTCTCAACCTCAGCAACCTCCCTAGCAGCCTTCACTTCTTTGTAAACCGTTTCCAATGTTCTAAGAAGCTGGTCAAGTTTTTGCTCATGTTGCTTCTCAAGTTGCTCCATGCGTGCCTGCCAGGTATTATCTTGTTTCTGGAGCGATTCTGTGACCTGTGACTGTGTCTTGGTTGGATTATTCTGGAAATTAAAAAAAATAAATTAAAATTCGGAAGACTAGCTTATCTAGAAGAATATCTAGCTTATTTTATGACATAACCAAACTCACCACTTTGGTCAACTGTTCCTTGAGCACATTTATTTGTGTTTCTTGATTCTTGACTGTAGCTCTGAGCTGTTCAATGATTTCATTATCTTTAGAGGAGGCATTTGTTAGAGCAGAATCTTTGAATGAATTTATGTTATCCATGAGCTGATTGCGAAGTTCATTTATTTCCTTGCAATAGTTCCCATTTTCTTTATTTTTCCATTGTTCGAATTTTTCTAAAAGTAACTTTTCATTGATGTTTTCATCTGTGTTACAAACTTCACTGTTGGTTTTCACTGTATGTTCATTAGTGTTTTTCTCTTTTACGTTCAAAGCCAACTCCGTTTCACTCAATTTGTCTTGTAACATTTTTACTTCATTTCTTAGATGAGCAATTTCTAATTCATGGGTACTTTCACTGTAATTGTGTTTGGGTGAAATCTTTTCTGGCAAATCCTTTGGGGCCATTTCTTCATTTGTGTTAGCTTGGTCATTTAAAACTGGGTGTCTTCTTGATAAGTGTGACTGGAGGTAGAGTTGATTTAAAAATACTTTATCGCAATATTGGCATTTGTTGTATTGAGGTACGGCCTCTCCAATAGAAGTTCCAGCTAGTAAGTCTCCTCGGTTGGATAGTGTGCGTAAGATCATGGTGGCAATGTTCTCATTACCATACGGCAGTACAGATCGGTGGGCACCTTTGGTCTTACGTCTAAGTCTTCGGATCTCATCATCTTTAATCCTAATTTCTTTTTTAATTTTTTCTAGTTCCTGAAACAAAACTGACCAATTACCTTCTAGTTACTAGTGTAATAGTGATGTCTGCTACTGATTAGGAATTTCCATAATATTTGTACCCAACAGCTAAAGCCAGAAAGATTATTTATTCATTTTATAGGTCAATTATCATCATCAGCGTTTAACTGTCCACTGCTGGACATGGCCTCTCCAATTTGTTTCCAGCCCTCCTGGTACTCTGAAGCACAAATCCATCGTTTGACCTTTTGGTCTGAAAGAATGGATTATAGAGGACTAATGAAAGAAATTTTTGGAGCGAATGTGAGTGGAAAAGTCGGGAAGGGTCGCCCTAGACGCACGTACTTAGAACAGATCGAGCAGGGTCTTAAAAAGAGGCAAGTGCGAAGTACCCGTAACAGACGAGCATGTATGAAGAATATTATGCGAGTGCAAGAAGTGGCAGGATGTCAGGATCGTGGCACGTGGAGATCCATTGTCTCTTCCTACCCCACTGGGAAACAGGTGTGACGCTATGTATGTATAGGGTGTCCCGATATTAACGCAAGATTTGAATTAAATAGAAACAGTTATTTTTCTATAGATTGTAATTTTTTTATTGAATCATAAAGTACACAAGATAGGGTTATGTATGGAATAACACATCGCGCAAATGGCCTCCGAGGCTAATGGCACATTTTATGCACTCTTTTGTTGAAATTTTTCATGACCATTTTACATAAATGTGGCTGAATTTCGTTAATACAGCGTTGAATTTCCTCTTTAAATGCACTGGTGGTTGTGGGCTTGTTGGACCTAGACCTTCAGACCTTTGACTTTAAATAGCCCCATAAAAATAAATCCAACGGTGTTAAATCACATGACCTAGGGGCCCAATTCTAATCACCAAAACGAGAGAGTACACAACCAATAAATGTCTCATGCAGTAATTGTTTCACGGGCTGTATGGCATGTGGCCTCGTCTTGTTGAAATCACATTCCTTCCACATCAATGTAATCCAATTTTGGCATTTCATTTCATTCAATTTCATTATTTTTTTAAATATGGTTCAACAACAAAACACGTTCGATCGTGTAACACTCCATTTTTACTAACTTTAAACTGTCAGCTGTCAAACTTTTATTTTTTAGGGTTGCCAACACTTTAATGCACAAATGGCGCCAAATTCAAATCTTGCATTAATATAGGGTGTCCCAACCCTTTATTATGCAAAGTTGCAGTGTCTTAACAAGACAGGTACGACGATTTTTCAGGCTCAGCAACGAGTAGTATAAAAGGAGTGGGTAAGATAAACGAGTTCTATAAATGCGGCTGTGCATAATTGAAATATACTTTTTCTGTATTGGTTCGACCTTGTCAGATTATTTCATGTAAAGTGAGGTCCATGCAGACACCAAATTCTCTGAGAGAAATATAGAAGATGGTATTTTGATGCTTGCCTGAATTGTGTACATGAGCGCAAAACAAAACCCATAATTTTACAACAGGGTGTCCAGCGACAGGGAAAACCGGGAATTACCAGGGAATTTTGCCAGGCGGGAATATTGAAAAATTTTGCAAACATCAGGGAAAATGAGGCTAGTCCCTCCGTGGCGGGAAAAGAGGCATGGTCATCCTATCAATTTAGATTAAACAAAAATATAATTAAATGCAATATTGTGGGCAAGGCTGTAGACAGGGGGTGTAACCTCTCAAAATGCTTTAGCCAACCTACCTACCATATTATAATCCCAAATGTTTCATAAAAAATTTCGGGCTGCTCGCCCAATAATGTGACTATTATTATAATAGTTAACTTTCTTTCAATGGCACCACCCTGATGATTTTGACTTACTACTCCTGAATATTTCATAAACACTTTCGTAATAAATAAAAAAAATTAAATTTTATGAATTTTTTTTACACCTGATGATTTTATATTATTCTGAATATTTGATGAAAATTTTGGCACTCGCCTCGCTATTGTCTCTGGTCCAGAGCTCAAACGGAAACTAATTCTATGATGCCCTGATTACAGGTAAAATTAAAATAATGACGATATGGCCCATGACGCAGTCGCGAGTATGATGCTAGCTCGGCGCAGACGTTTCCCACACATGCATCTTCGTTCGTGCATGGCGGCTCACTAAAAAACTATGATCAGTTACGACAGGGAAAACCGCAAAAAATGCTCTGGAAAATCGGAAAAAGTCGGGGAATTTTCTTTTTTAGATATGCTGGACACGAATGTGGCCAACTTTTTCCAGATTGTGATGTTCAATTATAAAACTGAAGTCGATTGAATTTTTCTTTTTGCTGAGCTAACTTAAGTATTGTTTACTTTATTCTTTAGACAGGTTGAATGCCACTGTGGTGGAGAACTGACCAGATACTTGATGAAGAATTGTGTAGTTAAAAAATCTCAGGATGTGAGCCTACTACCTGCATGGCTGTAGTGAGCTCGTCGCGGAGTACAACAACGCTGCGGTCGAGATACTGCCTGCAGAATTGCTGGTACTCCACGGCCAGCTGCGCCAAGCGGAACAGTTTCACGACACCAGCGTCCAAGATGCGCACGTCAAACTCCGACTCCAACGTGCATTCCACCACCTGAGCCAAGAGTTGTTTCATGGATATGTAGAGTCACTGTATGTCACCACATATGAGGCTCATAGTCGATACTTCTCTACAGGTTGATTCGGTAGTCAAGATACAGATTTTTAACTGTATCTTGTTAAAAATATATATATAAGTAATATATAAGTAATAAAACTTACTGGATGGGGATACAGTAGTCATCCACGCATTCATCTACGCTAACATCTACCGTAATTTGATCATACGTACTAAGTGAGGCGGAGAAACTTGCAACAATCACCACCATTTTTTAATTTGACCTTTTGAGATTCCACACATTGGTTTACTGTAGTTTGATAATACATTCTAGTAAACATTATTTTAGCCAATGCTCGATATAAGGGTTGGACGGACAAGTTACCCATCACGGTTGTGACTTGAATTTATTACTTGTTTCTTTATTACTAGAGCATAGCCAAGACGCTTGCCCCCCACCTACCGATTAATATATTTTTGACGCATGACCAATTAGAACAATTTTTCGGGGTGACGAGTTGTTCCCTGAATCCCATCATTTATCAATTGACAATTTTTTTTACCGGCATTATTTAGCGGTCAGTTTCAGAATAGAATATAAACAACACGACATGACCTGTCGAAACAAAAATAATGCATGACCAGTTAAAACTAAATTAATGTATGACGAATTATAACTATATTTATATGTGACAAGTTGCAACTTCTTTGCAACGTGACAAATTAGTATTAATTTAATATATTATTGACGCATGACCAATTAGAAATTTTTTTCGGCGTGACGAATTGTACCCTTAATCAAAAATACAATATGCTTACAGCCAAATGTTAAACTGCTCTCCGTTCTGAATCAATCACCTGAACAGGTTTTAAAACCTGTTCAGATGATTCAATCAAAAAATTAAAGAAACATGCAGGAAGAAACATGGTTATTTAGAACTGCCTGCATACTTAAACAAATTAAATGTTTTTTAACACTTTAACAGCCAAGCGTTTTATAACGCGCCTTCTCTGGTTCGCCTGCGATTTTTGGCGATATTGTAAGATT
>WYDE02199399.1:0-10333 GCA_009867175.2 Adela reaumurella | reverse complement strand
TACTTCCGGCATGGACTTCTCGCACCTAGGTATGGAAGGAGGATTGGCACCCCCATCGTCTAGGTTGGAATTCCCCGAAAAGAGAGACACCAATAAGTCGGCCTTCTCCTTTACGGAGTGAGCGAGTGCGCCTCCAGGACACTGCAGAAGTGGGAGAGAGGAGCGGCCGAAATTTGACTCGACAGACTTAGCGAGAGACCAGAACTCACGACTCCCAGTAGGATGCTGGTTTAGTCGATGGTCAATTCTGCCGATGTGTTCAAATTTAGCCCTCGAAGCTCAACGAGATCTGCGACCGATTCTAGGAAAGGAGAACTTTCTACCGCAAATTACGCCGTATTTAAAGGATTTTCTTAGTAGGATGGGAGAGATTAGGGAGAAAGCAGAAAAGGAACCGGATAGGAGGAAGGAGGTAGCTGATAGGGAACGACGTCCGTCTCCCAAGTTTCAGGTATATGACTTAGTCCTTGTTCAGCCCCACGCATTAAGTAATCCTTCAAAGGGAATTACCAGGAAGTTCATGCCAAAAAAGGATGGGCCATATAAAATAAATAAAGTTGTTACTCCTACCACCTTCGAAGTTATTACTGTTGATTCCAATACCAAAATAGGTAAACTCCACAGTTCAGACTTGACGTCGTACATAGGGCCTGGTGACACTACAGAGGCTCCTGTTCAGCCTCGGCAACGTTCGCGACGACCTCGCTTACATCAACCGCGAAGTCACCCACGGGTCGTACAGATAACTTGGAGGAGGAGTATGTAACGCGAAAATCCCGTCGCTATGGCAACGCGCTGTGTTTTTTTTACAAGCTCGCAACTAACTGAAGTCGATGTTCAAATGGACTCTGAAGACTTAAAAAAAACGTGCCAAGAAAATGGATCGCAAAGCGGAGCGAAAAGTACCAAAACCTAGTATGTCAGATTCAAATTCTACAACATCTTGTCTCACTGTTAAGTTCACGGAATTATTAACCTCTCCTTCTCCTCAGGTTCAAACATCTTCTACTCCAAAGAATACAATACCCGCTACCCCTACTAATTCAAATGTAAATTCTTCTTCTGTTCAGATGTACGCCTACAGGGACTTTGACCAAGGCCCGTACATTGTTCACGTTAAGAAAGTTGAGCCAGTCGATAACTCAGGTACAGTCCTTTACCCTGTACACTACGGGAGATTCCTTATGCAGAATCGGTTTGAAGGCATAGTGGACGGCGGAATGTCCAGCATTAGGCGTAATCGTGTTTCTGGCTCATTTTCATCGGCCAAATCTGCAAATGCCCTTCTCGCAAAAATTAACCGTTCTTTCAATGAAACATACAAATCTTTTATCCCACATATATTTTACATTAATTGGATTAGTGAAATATATTCACACCGATATTGACGACGACTCTCTGATAGAAGATGTGAGTGTTCATGATGGAGGTAAAATTTTGAAAGTTTGGCGCTTAAGTAGGAAAGTTGTAGTAGATGTACTTCCTGGAAGAAACCGCAATCAGTAGTGTTTACCTTCGATGGTAAAATTCTCCCAAGTCGAGTTTTTCTTGTTTTCAACTGATTGAGGTTGAAGTCTACTCCTTTCCTACTATCGAATGCTTTAGGTGTTGTTGTTGTGGACATACCAAAGCGCAATGCCACTCGCAATCTCGTTGCTTCAAGTGCGGTAATTCCCACTCTGGACACGAGTGCTTCGTCAAGGAGGAGCAAGCGTCCTGTCAGTTCTGTCTCGGTTCACATTTTGCTACTGACCGAAAGTGCAACGAGAGGACTAGACAGGACAACATTAAGTCTGTTATGGCTCAAAAATCCATCTTATACGCAGAAGCAGCCAAAATGTTCTCGTCTCCGAAGCGTTCTTATGCCGATGTAATTTCTTCTCCGAAACCGTCCTCCTCCGCCACTTCCTACAGAAAAACTGTCTTCATTAAACAGAAACCCCGTTCTCCTCGCCCTCAAGTGTATGACAAGAAATCGCATATTGAGATATAAACAGTTTTGCTCCTCCTCCTCTTCAGAATGTCAAATAAAGCCGTCAAATAAAGTCAAGCTTAAGCTTCAGCGAACAAGAAAGACAAACACTTACATCCATGGAAAAATGCCTCGATGTTGTGAAGGTAACCGTTGAGGCTCTTTGCAGGCGTGATGCTAACCTAATCACAGCTGATACTGCTATGAGGTTCACGATGAGACAGTTTTTTTTTTTATTTATTTCAAGAACAACTTAACATGTACAGATAAGGTAAAAACAAAATTAATGTAATATAAATAAGCAATAAATCTGCACACAACATCAGCTGCTACAGAATACAAAGAGTTGTAATCACACAAATCAGAGTGAACCAAAGTTATTATTATTTCTACATATGTATCCAATACTTTAGACACATGTGCAAAAAAAAAACAACACATTCATATACACCTAATATGTCCTCATAAATACATAACATAACCATATAAAAATACCCCACTGGAAATTTAAAAATAAAGTAACGATTTTATGCTATCTTTTCAAAACCTTATATAAAAATATATATATATGAATAAAATATTTATTACAATAAAAATATATGCTAATTCACACCAAGAATGACAATTACATACAATATCTTTCACATTAAATAAGTAATGGTGACACAAGGCCGCAACCATCGCCTGAATGACCTTGGTTGCCGGTATTCCTTCAAATCAACTCAAAACCAGACAAAACAAATTCAGGCACCCTACTCATTCCACTCTTTCATTATTTTTTGTGCACACTTTTTAACAATTAAATGACTACAATTAAATATATCGATGGAAGTAAAATGAAGATTATAATTTTGAAACATTCTGTAAAATGGAACTCTAATGCCTGCGTTGGTTCGCGGGCGTGACAAAACAAATAAGTCCGAAGACTTGAACAGTCATGGCGACATTACATACCCCTTCTCCACACCTCGTGATATGCTTTTCGAATTAATTAAATGTTTACTAGCAAGGTTTGTGGTGAAGCTTTGCAGCCTAGATGGCTTCCTAGAAGTAAAAAGGTTGACTTTTCTTTCTTTAAAGAGAAGGAAATGAACATCAATGAAAACTCACTTTTTCCAGCAAGCAACAAGCAAACGGACCGCCCACACCTCCCGTTCAAACCCCCACCACCCTGACCGAGGTGAAAGTTGAAGACGAGAAGCCCACACCGGAGTTCTTCGACAGTCTGCCTAAGGTCGAGGAGAAGACCAAGACGGGCTTCCCTTCCACCAACACAAACCTCAACGTGGGAGACTATAGGACTTTGGTTAAGACTCTGGTGTGTGGAGTGAAGACTATTACGTGGGGATGCGCTTCCTGTAAGGTGTGTACTATTGCAATTTTGATTTTTGTATTTCTATCAAGGGAACGAACCCACTGAACGAGGCAAGGTGGATTTCGCTGGATTGAATTAGTATTTTGAGGTCATCGTTACAGCCACCCGTTCACTTTAAAAAATCAAACCACATAATCTAGAGAAATTTTCCTTAGATGTTTTCAATAACTATTATATTTCCAAATAAGTGCCTTTGAGATTGTTTTTAATAATTTTTTAAATATGTTTTTAAAATTAAGGACCCCTTCAAGTTCGTACCTCCATTCAAATTTAAAATTTCTTTAAAACGGGGATACCAATTTTAATAAAAGTTTGTACACATAAGCAGAACCCAAAATTGTAATAAGTGTACAATATACTTTTTTGATAACTGTTGTCACAAAATAATTGTATTCATTTTAAAATTTCCATCGTAATATATATCGTAAACGGGAATCTTTACATAAACTGTTTTCAAAATGTACTAATTATTTAGAAAATTATACATGCACACTTACTTCAATTTCTGGCTCTGCTTTTGTGTACTCTGTCTTAATAACCTACTCCTACGCTGCCCCTCCCCTGCCCTACCCCAATCTACTCCTATCCTACCCCTATACTAACCCCTACCCTACCCGTATCATACCCCTACCCTAACCCTACCTTATCCCTACCCTACCCCTTGTTTAATTACAATCGTTATCCCCGTTTTAAAGTAATTTTAATTTCATTTTTGCACCAACTTGAAGGGACCCTTCAAATATTCAAATAAATCTTTATTAATTTTTAACAAATTCTTCCAGTCAAGCACAAATGGCGAAGGATCCTCCACTCTGAGTGGTCAAAAAGTGTTCAGTGCCCGTGAAACCCTCGTGTTCATCCGTCTAATCCGCTGGGGCCTCCAATCCCTCGACATATACACCCTGGCTGCACCTAGAGCCCCCGCGCAGGCAGCTGCCACCACTCCGGTACAACCTCCAGGGCCGCTAGTCAGGTCCAAGGAGGAGAAAGAAGTACTGGAACACTTTAGCGGTGTGGTGAGTGTTTCAATTTCTTCGTTGCAGCCATTTATTCGCCCCACTGCTGGTTACAGGCCTCACTCATTTACATGATATGAGAGGCTATAGCCATACACAAGCACTGTGACTGACCGGCTTGGCCTGCCGGCTTTCCGTACTATGTTTTCACGAGTATCAGCAGCTATTTCTGCACAAATTCTAAAGTTATAAATATTGTGCTCCCAGTAGGGATCAAATCCGCACCTTTAACTTTGTATTGAGATTGATGGTGAAAAATCTCTTGAAATTATTTGGCAATCGTGACAATGTATACAGAATTTAAGAAGCAAATGTCAAGGTAGAATTCAATGTCCAACGTATTGACAATATATATTTTTGTTTTATTGCAGTTCTCCATGATGAATCCTCAAACGTTCCAAGAGGTCTTCACCGCCACAATCTCGCACATGGTCGAGAGAATAAACAAGAACATGACCTTACAAGTAATAGCCAACACGTTCCTCTCAAACCCTGCAACCTCGCCCATCTTCGCCACCGTCTTGGTCGAGTACCTTCTCGAACGAATGGAAGAAATGGGCTCCAATTTGGAGCGATCCAATCTGTATTTGAGATTGTTCAAGCTAGTATTCGGATCAGTGAGCCTGTTCCCGGCCGAAAATGAACAAATGCTAAGACCTCACCTGCACAGCATCGTCAACAAAGCGATGGACTATGCCATGACGGCTAAAGAGCCCTACAACTATTTTCTGTTACTTCGCGCTCTGTTCAGATCTATCGGCGGCGGTAGCCACGATTTGCTCTATCAAGAATTTCTACCGTTGCTACCCAATCTCCTCGAAGGCTTGAATCGCTTACAAAGTGGATTGCATAAGCAACATATGAAAGATCTATTCGTGGAACTGTGTCTAACGGTTCCAGTGAGATTGAGCAGTCTCCTGCCGTATCTTCCCATGCTGATGGACCCACTGGTATCGGCTCTGAACGGCTCTCACACATTGATCTCGCAAGGTTTGCGCACTTTGGAACTGTGCGTCGACAACCTGCAACCGGATTTCTTATACGAGCACATCCAACCGGTGAGGGCAGATTTAATGCAGGCGCTTTGGAGAACCCTACAGAATAACGAAGTGGCCAGAATCGCATTTAGAGTCCTCGGGAAATTTGGTGGAGGAAATCGTAAAATGATGATAGAACCTCAAAGGCTCGAATACAGAGAGACGGACGAAACTTGCCCTGCCGTTCTGGCTTACTTCCAGGATCACAACAGACCTATCGAGTTCGAGGTCGATAAGGCTGTCGAAACTGCGTTTACAGCTTTAAAGTCGAGTTCCACTGACTCATTCTATAGAAAACAATGCTGGGAAGTCCTCAGATGTTACCTGGTGTCGTCCCTGTGTCTCGACGATGATAAATACACCCTGCAGAAACTATTCTCGCATCCCAGTTTCCTCGAGGGAAAGATCTTACCACAAACCAGTCCACAGTACAAATGCAGCAACAGCCTAGTTCGCAACACTCACAGAACCGCCCTAACCGGCATGTTCGTCGCCGCAGCGATCAAAGAACTCCGTCACCACGTTCTACCAACAATGGTGTCATTGGTTAGACATTATACGATGGTGGCTATCGCTCAGCAAGCCGGTCCGTTCGCTACCGCCGGCCAACCCAAAGAAGGTTTGGACGCTTTGGTCCTCGTCGATGCGATAGCTGTCGTCATGGGTCACGAGGAGAAAGAACTGTGCAAGCCGGGACATTTAGCTCTCGTTTTGATGATGGAAACTGCAGCGACGGTGCTCGGAGGGAAAGAGCGAGCGTGCCGACTTCCTCTGATGGAATATCTGGCAGAGCAGATGTCTTCGCTATGCTATGAGAGAGCTTGGTACGCTAAACTCGGAGGATGTATTGCGGTCAAGTTTATGTTTGAGAAGATGGCTCCCGAATGGGTGTACAGACACGTTTTCACATTCTTAAAGGTAAGCCAATTATGCCTTGAGTAGACAATTTTTTACCTTAATAATAAAAAACTGTATATAGTCTCATCGTTGGTACATCTGTCTGTCCGTCGGTATGCCTGCTCATTTGCCGTGTTCGATAAGCTTTCCTATTGACCCAGATGGACTGGGAGGCAGTGAAAAAAACCCGTGATTTTGTTATGAAAATGATTACGCTGGTTGTGTTCCTTATTTTTTCGGCATCAAGAAAATGTTGGTCTGGAAAATGGGAGCCGTTGCGTTCAGAAATGGCAACACTTTAAAAAGTTTAAAAATTCCTACTTCAAAAACTGTTAGTTGGATCCAAAAAGTGTCTAAAAGTAATATGAAGGCATTGATACATAAGATAATGGTAAACTTTTAAATATCGAAAAATGTTTGAGCTTCAGCCTGCCAGACCATTTTGAAAAATGGTCAGTTCAAGTTTAAAAAGGACTTAAACGACACTTTTTTGATACTTTTTCGCCTTTTTTCAAAGTCGTCTGGCAAGTTCAAACATTTTTCGATGTTTTAAATTTTTACCATTATCTATGTTTCAAAGACTTCATTTTACTTTTGAACACTTTTCGGATCCAACTAATTTATGATTTAGGAATTTTTGAACTTTATAAAGTGTTGTAATTTCTGAACGCAACGGCACCCTGTTGCCAGAGACATAATTCTTGATGACCAAAAAATAAGGAACTTGACCAGCCAATCATTTTCATAACAAAATCTAATTTTTTTTTTCACTGCCTCCTAGACCATGAGAAAGAATCGGACACCGCAAATCTTGCACTTTACCGTTTGCACAGTAGCAGCAAATGAAAATATCAGACCCTGAAAAAGGGACAACGATTTTTTAGTTTTTACTAATGCCTTTTTTTTACTAAGGTGGAGACATCTTGAAAGGTTTCTTACTGTAGTTTAAGAGGGTACATTTTAAAATTAAAACGCCGAGTGTAGGTATTTGCCATCACATGCTCTGTCTCGATAGGATAGACTCGACCCGGATAGGAGTGTAAGGGACAACTGCAGCGGAGACCCATTATTTACCTACAAAAATGTCGCAAAGCTGCTCTCAGCAGAAACCTGTTTTCTACATAAAAACACATCGGATTTTGATTATTTTTTCCTTCCTTGATTTTTAGAACCTAATAGGTAGTTTTTATGTTTCAAAAGTAAGGTTTTTACTATTAAGAACCGATTTGTAAGCATTTTTATTTTGGATACTTTTTAATTAGAAATGTTGCATATTCAGGTGCAATATTTCAGTATATATGTATAAATAATTTTGATGAAATTCAAAAACATAGAGTACTGCTGCTGTTTAGAGGATGATGTGGCAAAAAAAAATTCTGGATATCTTTAAAAAATGGGGTTGGGAAAGGTTTCGCTCTTAGTATTGTATTGTAAGGTTCGCTGACTTTAAAAGTGTAGACTCTTAATTATTTGTTCATTTAATTTTAGTTGAGGGAGTCGTATGTTATTAATCAAGATATGCAATTTTGTACATGTCGCATTATCACATCCTCATCTCGAGTCAACTACATGTAATTGAGAATAAACTATGTGTAGGCATTCCTCTTCGTGATGATGGATCTAACGGGGGAGGTGTCGAGCGGAGCGGTGGACATGGCCACCGTCAACCTGGAGAAGCTGATCCGTGTGTGCGTGACGGGTTCATCTAGTGGAACCGCCGAGTCTGTGCCGATGGAGGCGGAGCTGGCGGCGGCGCGGTCGCGGGCGCTGCACGATGTGCTGCACGAACTGGTGCGCCAGGTGACCGGTCCTCATCTGCTGGTTAGACAACAGGTGTGTACCGCTATAAGGAACAATAATATTCATCGTACTGTCAAGTCAATTGTCCAATAAAACATTTTTTTCTTCCATAAAATTTTTAATCGTCCTAAAGTCTGTACTGCCGCAAAATCTAAAGCCCAGGATATTCGACCAGTGCGTACTCCCGGTCATGACGTAAGGATGTGAAACGTGGGCTCTAACTGTCGGCATAGCCCAAAAGCTCCGTGTCGCCCAGCGAGCCATGGAGCGTGCCATGCTGGGAATAGCGCCACGAGACAAGGTGCGAAGCGAAGAAATTCGCCAACACACCAAAGTAGTAGATATTGTACACCGGGTGGCAAAGCTCAAATGGCAGTGGGCTGTACACGTGAGCCGCAGGGATGACGGCCGTTGGAGCACGCGCGTCCTGCACTGGCGACCTTGGACAGGTAAGCGAAGTGTGGGAAGACCACCCAGATGGGACGACGACATCCGGGACGCCGCGGGCAAACGATGGATTCGTGCTGCCGAGTGCCGGGGGGGTTGGAAACAAATTGGAGAGGGGTATGCCCGGCAGTTGACGGTTAAACGCTGATGATGATGATGGTACAATTTTTAAATATGGTAGGTTGTGTACTCAAAATGTATGGGGGAATTTATTTATTTATTTATTTTATTTTAGACAAGTAGCCTGAGCTGATGTATCTGAATCAAGTTAATATTTCATTAATGTAATTATAGGTTTTTTTTTCACTTATTCAGATGAGTGTCCAAACAGTTTTTAAATTGGTTTTCGTTAATAATAAATAATAAAATACATTTCACCTCCAAAAAAATACTATTCTACCTGATTTGTTCCAAACATTATTTGTGGCAACATCTTGTGAAATATAGATTGGACTTCAAAGCAACCACGTATTTATTTTAACGAATATTATAAAGAATTTAGCACTAAGATTTTCTTTCAATATTGCATATTGTAGAATTTTACATTTACATATTTTATTTGTCGAAGTAACGCTGCGAATCCACCAGATAAATTAACTTTGATTCTGCTTCAGAAAATATAACATACGAGTAACGACTGAATCATTTCAAAAGCATCACGCAGTTAAAATAATTATGTTTCAGATTTGAATCCGATTGTCTAATGTATCTGATTCTGTATTGGATTTGTATTATTTTTTAATGCGTGGTCATTTGTAACTTTTAATGAAAGGCATATAATTCCACACCTTGGTTGCTTGCGTTCATACTTGAAAAACTTGTTTAATTTATTATTACACAATTTTACAATGAAATACGGTACAAAGTATACGTAGGTAAATGTAGATCTGCATTATTTTCAAACAAGATATATAAAAAATTAATTATCATGATAATGTTTCTTAGGCAATGCGGTCATTGAAGCTTATAGCGGAACTGCAAAGCAAGACAGTAACGGAAGTGATGGAGCCCCATCGTGAGGTTCTCGTGGACATGATCCCTCCTAAGAAGCACCTACTCCGACATCAGCCGGCCAACGCACAGATGGGCCTCATGGACGGAACCACCTTCTGTACGACACTCAAGCCAAGGCTATTTACTATTGGTATGTCTAAATCATTGTATTCCTTGAAAGTTTTATCAAAGAAGAGATGTTCTTGTATGAAAAGTGGTGAAAAATTCTTGGTGCACCTGGCCGGCAGAACCACACATTGGCATATTTACAGCACACCATAAATGTTAGAATTTCCATGGGCGCAGTCGGGCTATGTTAGCTTGGCGTGCCCCATATGGCGCGTTTCTGTAAAAATTAAAATAAATTATGTCAATGAAGTATCTCTAGTTTTTATTAAAGGGAAAATCTATCGGTGCATATGTATGTAGGAAAGTATAAAATCTACTATTGTAAGGAAGGCATATTACAATGTAAAAGAAGCCTTAAATGACACATGTCTTAAAAGTCTAACAGCATATAAATCTTGACATGGTGGGTACAATATGTATCACTTCTTTTACTAACTGCATTAATATTAATCTTGACAATTTGATACATTGAGTGTCATATTTTTTTTATTATTATAATTTTTTGACATTGTACTACATTGTGGTATTAGAATTAATTATGATAATTAAGACACACTTATACAATCTCGTATCATGTTCTCTGACAAGGACTCTTTACACCTGAAATATTAAATTATTTATTATTATGTGCGGTTAGAATATAGAATTATAAAGCTTAAATTGAATT
>WYDE02199388.1:0-10333 GCA_009867175.2 Adela reaumurella | reverse complement strand
CACTGACATGGCACATTGTACACCCGGGGTTATGGGCTCACACCAGACGTTGTACGTGATGTAGCCAAAACCGTGTCACTTTCAATAAAAAAAAAAAAAACATGTAGGATGAAAACGCATAACACCAATTACAAGTCTAGACATATAAAACGTTATAGATAGAAAAAGTAATGAAAACAATACATAGTTTGGAAAAAAACAAAGAATATAGATAAAAAGTTCATAAAGAAAAAAGAAGACAAACGTGTATAATACATAAATAATAAATACAGATGAAAGACACAATAAACAAACACATACAGTGGCTCATCAAATTAAAAGCACGCCTATAGTTGCTTTTAAGTATTGCAGGGTGCGTGCAAAACAAATCAACGTCATCTCTTATATCATTGAGCAAGTTACCAGCACGCCAAAAGAACGCATTTTGCATGTAGTTAGAACCGGCAAGGGCGAGGTGTAATATTACAGTACTCCTCGTCACATGTCTAGGCAGGCACATATAGACCAATGTGGGGTGGTACTTGTTGTTTGGACTCGTTTTCCGCACCTAAGCCCATTCCGCTGAGGGCCTGTTGCGCGTCCTGCGGCCTTACTCCAACCAGCCGAGTTCGTTCAGGAAGTGGCACACTCTCTCTGGGTTTTGGCACGCTTTCGGAAGTGTAGTCGGGCCTCCCAACGCCCTCGCCCGTAAGTCTGCCACTTCCTCGCACTCCAGAAGCACGTGAGTAGCCGTCTCGTCCGCCTGCACGCACGCTCTGCACAATCGGCTGTCTGTAACTCCAATCACAAAGTCCAATCACAAAGAGATGCCTGTTAAGTAAGCAATGGCCTGTGAGTATAACCACAATAATGGGTAGTTTAGCTCTGTGGACTCGGACCAGCCTCTTGGTGAGACGCGGTTCTGGTGTGGCCATGGCCTCCCTCGCCTGTCTGCAGTCGCTGCCCCTTGCCCATCTGTCTATGTGTGATTTGTACGTACGTTTGTGGATCCATCCTATCAGCTGGTTGTGTGGTAGACCAATATGGCATAATGCCACACTAATTCGTACGCTCGCCTTTCCGAACCGCTTTCAAATTTATTATATTATTATATTAATAAAGAAAAATTAGAAATTTAAAAGCGGCCTCTAAATTTCAAATGTTTGAATGAATGAATGAATGCTTTATTGCACACAAGACAATTACAGATAGAAAACAGGATAAAATAATAGAAGGCGAAGTCCGCCTTTGGAAGTCCAAAGGCGGACTTAACCCTAAAGAGTGTTTCTGCCAGTCAACCTTTAAATTATATCTGTATACTGAACGTCTTTTTTTGGCCATACATGTCTAGAGTAGGTATTTAAAATTAGTACTGAGAGAAAACTAAATATAATTGCTAAATTACAAAAGTCATATAACAAAAGTTCAGTTTTGCAGAATCACCCCCATTCGGGTAGAAGGATCTATTTATATAACGCTTTGAATATTTCCCCACTACATAATTTATTGTTATTACTATAGGAGTAGATCCTATGAAACGTCATCAAACAGTAAACCAAGCTGCAAAAAAAAAATTGCGCGTGGTCATGTTTACAAATATAAAAAAAATTTCGATACCATTTGAAGAGCTAGAAAAAAAATTTAATTTGAGTTGAAGCTTTTATATTTAAAAAAAATATATAAATATTTAGTACTCTTCCCAGGCTCATTGTATTTAAAGGTGTTAATTAAGAATGTAATTATAAAAAAAAAAACTGCTGAACTGTTTAACTATAAAAATACTGTTTTCTCTTATACCTACTGTGTTTGTTAGCTACACTGACTGGGGTGGTACCAACCCCTTCCAACACCGTACCACCCCCCGCCCCGCCGCGCCGTCCGTCTCAACTGTGCAGATTAATTGCTCTAATTACACTTAAGACTAATTTAGACGATGCCCAAGGATGGAACGAAGATGGGACACACTTAGACCAAGCCGTTTAATGGTAGAAGAGGTGTTTTTAAGTTCTTTAGCGCAAGGCACAATGGTAATTTTAACCGGACTCCTGGTTACCACGATCTGCGCCTAATATTTTAAACTTATAATCATTTACAAACTGTCTCCATCCACTTCAACTCAACCACTCCAAAAGTCACCAAAACCCACTATCATCTGGACAAGTTTGGATATGTGTTGCATTTTTGGCATTACCTATTTATTTTATAGACGTCCAACTGTGTGCACAGTCACCCTTATAAGTTTACAATCAGACGTCTACTATTACCCCGGAGCATTACACCCTTCATTATGGCTGATCAAAAATCGAAGTTTTCAATTTCGCATTGTTTAATTTAGCTTCACCCAGCCATAGGCCGCACCTCAGTCAGCAGGAGCGTATCACCGAGCGCTCGGAGCGCGGGAAGACGCAACGCTTTCCGAGATCGACAAAGATCTGACTGGGTGAGTTTGTATGACTCTATTCCAAATGGTATAATTTAGACGGACTATCATCTGGACAATCCGATAAAGTCGCCGCGAGAAGGGCCGTAAGTTTTCAAAATGTTGATCATCTGCCCTTACCTGCTGATCCAACCAAGCTGGCCGAGGGGTTAAAGTTATATCCACCTGTCTTTGAACTCCACTTAAGAACTTCTACTCCAGACGTTGTCCGGGATATATATGAGTAATCCCACTTCTACTAAATTTTTCTGATATTCTTGGCTATGACGACTACTTTTGGGTTAGTTACTTGGCTTGTTGAAATCGATCCCCGGGCACGGATCCATCAGACGGGCACTTCACCAACTAAATGACTACGAGGTGTCCTGCAAATTATAATCTTTACATATTAGTATTAGTAGTTGGGTTGCGGAGTAGCCTAGTTGGTGAGCGCGCGCCTATTATCCGAGAGGTCGTGGGTTCGATGCTCGTGGGGAAACTTTATTGGTTTTTGTTATATATTACTATGCTATAATTTATTATATTTGTAAATACTGTATGTTTCCTGAATAAAATAAAATAAAATAAAAAATAAAATCTAGTATGCGCACAATTTTTCCGGATTTTAAAATCTCGGTTAAAATTTGTGTGCAAAATTACAATGAACCTCGGTGAAGGAAAACACCGTGAGGAAACCTATACACTAACAATACGAATGTGTTTGTAGTGTATAAAGTTTGACTAGAAGAGATTGCCTCCAGTGAAGGAAAACACCGTGAGGAAACCTATACACTAACAATACGAATGTGTTTGTAGTGTATAAAGGTTGACTGGAAGAGATTGCCTCCAGCAATAAGTCCGCCTTCTGCTAAGCAGTAAAGTCTATATTTATTTATTTTATAAAGTCTTGTGTTTCAGTTTTTATGAACTTAATACTTACAACTACTAATTATAAGAGAGTAGAGACAGATTTGTCTGAATTTTCGGTAGGAGAGGTAGTAGAATCTTTGCAGGTAGGTTACATTAAAGAAACTTACTAGAAACATGTATAATTGAAAAATGTTTGTCTGTCAGTCGGTCGTCATATTTATTCGCGTATAAATAAAAAAATGGTGATGGGGTTTGAAGTTATTATTGTGCATTCTGAATGCGCACTTGTAAAATTTCGCCACGATAGCACAACAAAAACTGACCAAGTGTGACCTTTGACACCGAGGTTCACGTTCGCCTTTAAACACGCGGACAGATGTTTTTAAAGGCGCAATCGCTGCTATCAAGAGGTCGTAATTTTTAAGTGTTTTATATTCACAGTTTTTCAGTTTTTTTAATCTATGTTAAATTTGAGCAGAAAATTAAAATTACGGATGTAATAAAAGTTGACTGTAATAGATCGCCTCCGGTTATAAGTCCGCCCGCTGCTGAGAGAAACATTTAGATAATGTTTTTTTTTTATAAAATAAAGTAATACATAAATTTTCTACAATATTTTTACTGATTTGTATACCATTAACTCAAATTATTTTAACTGTGCATTTCGAACTGTCGAAAAAGTTATTAAAATTACTAAAGTGGTCACGAAAAGACCGAACGAGATCTAAAGAACAATGTCGATGACGCGAGAGTGCAGACCGTACTCATAGGCGTCGGCAGAGAGGTGAGGATGTAAGCGTGGATGTCTACCTAACCCTTTTGACAGGTCGAAGTCCACAGGTAAAATAATTGGGTTGTATCTCGCCCAGTTCACTACAATTTCACAACAGTCGTATTTTTTCTCACTACTTTTCGTGCAACCCTTGAAAGTAGCTCCTTTAATATGCTTCTTTGAATACGCATTATTCAGCACAACCCTCTCGAATACAGTGCGAATGCTGCACGAATCTGCTCGACTGTGACTTGTAAATAACAAAGACAAGGGCACAATTTGGACATAACAGCATTCTACAGGAACTAGGGGACAAAGAAGGGGATTATGTAATATAATAATGTTAATAGTCCCTTTCCCTTTTAATACTACAGCAGTACAGTGGCCAAATATCAGACTAAATGACCTTCCTACATTTTGTATGAAGCCAGGGCCACGCACGGTTGGGAGTATACCTATGAATACGTATATAGGTATGTAGGTGTGTATTTGAAAGGGAAAAGTAATGTTGAATACGTGCCTTAGTGTTAATGGATATAGCGACCCTTTTGTAGGGCGGCACTGTATATTATGCCAATTGCGAGGGTTAAAGGAAGTTCCATTTGTTTGGGTTGTTTATTTTATTATAGAGCAAACTATTTTAATTATTTTATTTTGTAATACAATTACGCAAAATTTTAGGTTTACATTTAGTATATTTGCTACTTTTGAGTAAAAGTTCAGTCTGATTTTATGTTAGGTATATTTAAATAATTTTTTTCTGAAATATTCAGTATTTAAATATGTAAATTTCTTTTTGCCCACAGATAAACGGAGCCAAGATGAAGCTACTAAACAAGTACCTTCTCCTGGCACTCACGCTCACACTTGTTCAGATCACCTTCACCGAGAGCAGACAGAACGAAAAGCGTCGTCTCAAAGAACGGACGCACCACTCGTCGTATATCGTCAGCAATATCTGCGACATAACAGACAGGGAGTCAAAAGTCCACTGCTACTGCGAGAAAACTGAACTAAAGACGGCTACCAGAGCAGACTGTTGGGTTTTTAATGGAGGTATCACGGAAGACGACGGAATCTGGACCAGCTTCGCCTCACAACCCATACTTGAACGTCTGACCTTTAACGTCCGTGCTGATGGAGCCCTTACATTCATTCCAGTACGAGCATTCCACAGACATAACCGCTTACAACACCTGACTTTGCAGTATGCAAGCATCCACACTCTCCACTCCTACGCCTTTGCCAACTCGTCAACTCTTAGAGAATTGGGGCTGATGCGGAATAAAATAACAGAACTGAGCAAATTCTCCCTTTCACACATGCGGTTGCTCGCGAACTTGACTCTGAATGAGAATAAGATATTTGAAATACAGCGAGAAGTATTGTATGATCTTCCAAACTTGCAACGGTTACGACTGTCGAACAACAACATAAGCATGGTACACGACGGGTGTTTCGAACATCTAAACAACCTAATCGATTTGGAGTTAGATGTGAATTCGATGGCGGTGCTGACACGGGATAGTTTTAAGGGCCTCTCCAACCTCGTACGACTGGATCTGCGCTCGAATCGCCTCGAAATGCTGGGTGATCTAACTTTCGTAGAGTTGTGGAACTTGAAGGACCTGCTGCTTGACAACAACGACTTGACTTATATCTCCGGACGGGCGTTCGACGGACTCTCACAGTTGAGCAAGCTCTCTGTGACTGGGAATAAGCTGCATTCTCTGAATGAGGGATTGTTGGAGGGTGTAAGAGGACTGGCGCTGTTGGATTTGAGGAATAATGAGTTGGAGTCGCTGACATATGAAACTGTTAGGCCTATTGTGGACAATATGAAGTTACACGGCGGAGTCATGTACTTGGAAGGTATGTATGTTTCACGAGTTATCAACAACATGAAAGAGTTTTAAAGGGCAGTATTCTATGGACTAGCCTAGTAAATCTGAACTAATTTAAATGTGCGAAAACTAAATTGCCATAGTTGAATTACCGTTGGAGCATCAAGATAAATAAGGATAGTAGAATTAAAAACATATAAATTAATGTAACGTAAGGTATTAATCGAAATTTAATTAATTTTTTTCAATCACGATTCATGAAATCGGATCATTAAGTTGATATTTAATTGTCTGAAACACTTTGGAAAATGTAATATCACAATAAATAAAAAAAATGCAAGGGGTATAATTCTTCGTATAATAAGTTAAATGGACGCAATTAATTTTATAATTAAATTAATCCAAGAAACGCTCGAGCTTTCGTTTTACACCTACAGTTAAAAAATTAAAATCAATTCCACTTAGGTGCCACAAGGGTACCACATAGGTGGGTGCACGAGTCGAGTACCTTACCAATGCAAAATTATAATCTGCAATCTCTATACATTGGATATATGTATAGTTGTAGTAAAATGGGAATACTGGCGGAAACGTGAATTTGTAAGAAAAAATTGGAATTGTAAAAAGTCAACTATGCTTAACATACATACATACCATCACGCCTCTTCCCAGGACGGGTACGCAGAGACAATGGAGCGCCATGTGACACGTTCCTGACACACATCATTTGCTTCCTCCAATGTCATATATCGCTTCATACATGCTCGTCGGTTGCGGGTGCTGCGAACATGTTCTTTCAGTAGGAGATTACTTATTTGGACATAATATGTTTTCCTAGGGCGGCCCCGTTCGACCCTTCCTTCCATATTCGCTTCATATATTTGTTTAGTCATTCTATCACCATCCATTCTCTTCATGTGTCTAAACCATCTATGTAAGCACACCTTTATTTATTCTACACTCTATCTTTCAAAGATACACCACACATTATTCTCAATGACAGCATTTCAACTGCATTTATTCTACTTTCACGTCGCTTCTGCCATACCCAAGATTCACTGCCACACATCAGTGTAGAGACCGAACGGCTTTATAGATAGCCATTCGTGCTGTGGAACTAATCTTCCGACTTTTCAGGATATTATTCAAAATCCCATTAACGCTATGCTCACTCGCCTTTCAACATTTTTATCATACTTTCCGTCACTCGTGAACACTCTTCCAAGGTACAAAAACTCGTTCACTTGCTTTTCCTCTCCTATTCTTACATTGCACTCACACGGGTACGATAGATAATCGTTCAAAACATAGCATCAGTGAATGATATGTGTCATCAGTAATTCGATTGGTTTCGTTCGCCGCATGACTAATAACGAGATTTGGTTAGCTGAAAAATTGCTCTCATCGTAGGGTCGCGAGTGCTCATGCGAAATTATTTGAACAAAATTAAAAGCAATAAACTCCCTTTACTATCTCGTGCAAAGACGATCAAATAAAATCCTCGAGCATCAATATAAAATTTTACGATTTAATATACTTAATAAGTTTAATAAAATGGAAAGCCTGTTTGGTTACGCGCTCTGTTTTATGTCTGCTGTATTATAAGCGTTGAATTTCCGGTGATAATAGCGATTTAGCCAGAGGAAAATTATTATAATATATCTATTATATATCTTTGTTATGTGATATAATATAATAATTTAAATGTATATTCTATGTGTATTTTATTTTGTAATACATGTTACCTGTATATGTATCATATGTAGACAGTATGGTAATGTGTATAATGTGGAATTGAGGGAAGCGCTGATATGGCACCTACCTGCATTTGTCACCAAGGTGTTTAGGCTGACATCACTGGTACCAGAATAACTGGTTCATAAGGTGATGTAGCCATCCGTGTCAGTTACAATAAAATAAAAATTGTATGTGTAGGTTTTAGTATCCTATTAGTCTAATTTTTCGTCATTCTACATCTGCACTACCTTTTATTCTTTATATACTTCTTCATTGCAACTTCTCGTTATCACCCAAAGGTCGACTGTCAGAAAATCATACTACAGCGTTAAGTCCGCCTTTTTGCTTTATCTATTCATCTGTATTTCTTGTTCTATGTTTCTGTGCAAATAAGAATTTCTATCTATCTAGCGTGTTTTCGTGAGGAGTGGTGTTATTGGCTGTGTCCGATCTTCTTTTGAAGTTTTGGGCACAGCCACCCATGCTAGTTGTCTATAAAAAAAATCTATCTATCTTTATAACTTTAATATAATATATTACATTTTATATCTTACATGTTACATAATTAAGTGTATCTGTCTACTTGCCGCAACATATGATTTGAATTTCGCGATGCAACGAGACGCCTGTGGCGTGAATCTTTGCTCAAAGTTTATGAAATTTGAACGCCTTTGTGTTAAGGACATTGTGCCATGAAATGAGGGTGAATTTTGTGAGAAAATACGACATTATTACGTTCCGTCATATCCTCGGTAAACGTATAAGCCTGAACTTAGTTTTACATCATTCCCTCCTTTTATGTGATTTAAATGTTTGATGTTTCTTCATCATGAGATCATGAGGCAGGAGTAGGTGGACATATTTGGAGTTTATCTCATGGCGATTCCTAAACCTGAATTATTATTACTTTTTATCAAATTACGCGCGGAGGTTTTCAGTATTGCTTAGGCTATGTTGCGATAAATGAGGTTTTATTTTTTTATTAAAAAAGTATTGCTTTTTTGGCATGATGTTCCGTCTAAGCAGTAGAACCCTTTAGTCTTCGTCAATTAGTAAACTTACTGGGTAATGGTGCCATGGAGCAAGCAGAACATAATCTTGTTGAAATATTTAAAAACATATTAAATCATGAAACGCTGCTTTCGTCTTGGGGACCATGCCATCGGCCCCCATGATAGATGAATATTTCATACTGTAATTCTTAAATTCTTGTTTTTTTAATTGTTTTGGTTTGCATGCTTTTAAGTAAGCTGTAAATATTTTATCAATAAAATGTATTGAAAAATAAAAATAAAATCATGGTTGGTTCAAGAAAAGGTTTATTATTTACTTAGACAAAAATGAAGCTATTCAATCTATCCAAAGAATAGGATTTTAACATTTTCGAACTTTTATATGTTTTTCTCATAAATGGCAAAGAAACCTGTTTGTCATAGGCCCTATTTTAACTGGTGACTCGAGCAGTTTATAATTCCCCTTAAGAATCGATTTTCATATTATAATTTAGACCGCGGTCAAAGAGTTTGAATACGTCGCTGATTCAGGTAACCAACTCTTTGCTCGCGGGTACGCAATCTTTCTTCAATCTTTCTTGATTTAAAACATTTTATCCTATAATGAGAATTAGAATGTATATATTTATGTAAATAGCAGGTATATTTAGTCTATCTCTATCTATGTATATGTATATTTAGTTGGTATACATACATCTCTTTCCGCCACTCACCTAGCAGCTATCAGACCCCAAGGTACTCTGGAAGAAAATGCCTATAGGCATTAAGTGTTACCTTTTACCCTTATTCTTTTGTATTTGAGAGCAATAAATCAATACAATACAATACAATTTGATGGGGAGCAAGATCGAGTGTTAACAAAAAGTGATTTTTTTCAAATCAATAAAATCATGTCGAAAGTCTCTATTTGTTTAATGGCATGTCATGTAACCAGTATAATTTAGCAAAAATAAAACAAGAACACATTGCGATACTTAATTCTATTTGAATAAAATTCACTCCGTATTTTGAAAGAAAATTTCATTATCTAAAGTTTTCTCCTGAAACATTTCTCGTCCACCATTTGAATAATTGTATTTACGAGTAGGTACACTTGTTGCTTTATTCGATAAAAATATGTGAACTGATACATAGATATCTACATCGGATATCTAATGATACCTAGAACCACTGCAACTACGCAGGGCTGTAAGCTCAAAACGTGTGATCTTTATCGCTTATTCCATGGATAATGTTTGAACCGTCCCGCCCATCTCCGCACTACGCATACTGGGCAGGTATTGCATCCCTACACGCTGGACTTACCGTAAATGCGTACTAGTCGGTCCTTAGATATATACAGAACCGTTCACTCTGGAACACTCTCCCTGCTCATATATTTCCCTTTAATTATAGTCTCGGATCCTTGAAGAGGTGAGTGTATAGACACATTTACCGCGACACCATGGCATTCGCAACACCCGCATACAACCGAATGTCTATGGGCGTCGTTGGTCACCTTCCGAGTGGTTCGGTGCCATGTGTAGCGCTTTGAATGAAAAAAAATGTGTCTTCGTTAAGTTACACTTTGAAAACTTCCGGCTCTTCTCGCCGCGACTTTATCGGATTGTCCGACGTTTCGAATAGAGCGTCCTGTTCATAGTCACGGAGGCGTCCGCTAGCTACGAGCTTAGCAAACGTACTGACCGTTTGCTAAGTA
>WYDE02199378.1:0-10337 GCA_009867175.2 Adela reaumurella | reverse complement strand
CTCTTCCAGTCAACCTTTATACACTACAACACATTCGCATTGTTAGTGTATAGGTTTCCTCACGGTGTTTTCCTTCATCGGGGTGCATTATAATTTTGCACACAAATTTTAACTGAGATTTTAAAATCTGAAAAAATTGTGCGCATTCCAGGTATCGAATCCACGACCTCTCGATTAAGAGGCGTATGCTCACCAACCAGGCTACTCCGTTATGCTACAAAGCTTATTGGCCAGAGACAACGAGCCGGGTACATTCGAAGAAATAAGACAATGTACTGTTATGACCCCCTACAAACTGCAGAGTTGCCAATAAAGTGCGGATGTCGCACTTACTCTGTAGCCTTCACATAATAAATCCTAGTGAAATATAACTTGTGTGTTTTCATTACAAATATACTTTTTAAAAAAACAACACGGAAACGCGTCGTAACATAAGGACAAAGAACAAACGTGAGGGGTAAATTCAGGCATCATACAGTATATGGATAGGTAGAGAGAGGGCGTTCGAGGGCGGGACCAGCAGTAACAATTCTCCACGTACTAGTTATCGCAGACTAGCTGACGAGGACCTGCAGCGGGTCGAAAATGTGATGGTATTTACATATGTATGTATGCATGTATAAAATGGAGTTCTAAGATAAAACCTTCCTGGAAGCGAAGGAGACACCGACACACATAGTCATAGAATGGGGTTTTCAACTGTGAAAGAGGGTACCCCAAAGCGTGGAAGGATCCCAAAACGCTGCTACGCTGTGTGCAAGAACTCGGCTGACTGTAGTGATGCCATAGTTTGGTTACTGATCACAACGGCCTAGTGTCAAGTGCGTTTCAAAGCGTCGGCAGTCATATGTCGACAACAACAACATTATAAAACCTATAGTTTTATTTGAACACTATTATGTATGAAAACAAAATTGCTAAAGCCCTAAACAAAATAATAACATATAAAAAAAATAATGTGCACCTTTAAATGGTGTAGCGTTGCAAGCAGCTAGTAGTACTGCAGTGTTGATTGCGTGCGCCTCGCTCTCCGACAGCGCTTTACCACCATCAGCTGCAACAGTAACGTTCAAGACGGCTTACTCGTGGCTGCTGCGCTTCGTAGTAGAGCTTGGCTGGCTGATGTGGCGCACTGAATGAAGGTCGCTCGAAGCGGCTATGAAACATAGTTCGTGTTTTCTGTCCAGTTCAGTGTAGCTGGCTGGAATTGAGAGCACTGATATGGCACCTACCTACACAAGTCACCAAAGGGGTTTAGGCTGACATCACTGGTTCCAGAAGAACTGGTGCATTAATTAGGTGATGTAGCCATCCGTGTCAGTTTCTATAAAAAAAAATGTGTGCCACATAGTCAAGTGCTAAGTACAATATGCACCAGTTTTCTCGTACCAATGATGTCAGCCTAGACACCTTAGGTAGGTGCCATGTCAGCGCTTCCCTCAATTCCAGCCGGCTACACTGAACTGGAAGGAAAACATGAACTATGTTTCATAGCCGCTTCGACCGACCTTCATTAAGTGCGGTGGTACCAAGCCGGGCGGGTTTAACCCTACCAAGATGTAAGAAAACGGAAGGGACCTACAGTTTAACGTGGCATCCGAACCACGACCAGCGTCAACGGTCAAGCGGTTTGTACTAATGTAGGATGCCTCTACATTTCGAAGCTCTCTCCATATATGATCTTAGCACCAATCTTGGCAGGCATTTTTGAAGAGATTGTAAAGGGAATACGCTGGTATTCCTCTCCTTGACGAAGTAAGTGATCGATGTTGTGGCTTAATTAGGTGGGTCAACTTTTTCTTGTTTTTTAGTACCTCTCTGAAAACAAGATTATATTATGATAAAATCACTTAAGTATTTTATTAAGCGATCAATAAGAAAGAAGCTGCATAAATGATTTTAGTTACATTTGTTAAAAATATGGTTACCCAGCGGACAAACCCTATTTTCAATACAAAAAATGGGGACACAGTTGTCCGATGGGTTACCCCTAAAAATCGTGTTTGTTTTCAATTTTATATAGGTCTCAACGTTTTTATGCATTGCCTATAAATCTGGGTAGCTTATACTTATTTATTTTGAACTAAGTAGTAATTGTAATTAACCTTTTTTTTTAATAGATACCTATACTTTGCAGCGGGTTTTATGTTACAAGAAAAAGCTTATTCACCCATTTACCACATGATCACGTCATTCCATGGTAGGTCAGAAGAAAATACCATACATACACATCACTCACGCTGAATCCCGATAATCAGGGTAAGCAGAGCAAGCAGCATCGGTGTTGTGCTGCAAGAACTCTGATAAAATACAGCACAACACCGACCACCACATTTCGCAAGCTATTCGGACAAGATATCAAGCAGCAGGTAAGGCACGAACACCCACCTAATGCACGACTGGGTAGAACTGGCGAACCTGTCAACCTTTAGCACCTTTTCAATAAATAAAAAATTACTTCAAATAATATTACCTTTTTCAATAAAAAAAAGCACGCCATCTTGTCCTTATTCAGAAAATACCACTTGGACGTATTATTCATAACCTGCTGTATACTTATAAATAAAGCAGAACCCTATAACTACCGATCTATCGATGTATCTATGCACGTATGCATACGCTGTCGCAATTATATGTTTTCTTACAACTCAAGAACGACTTAATAAATGGTTATGGGATTATGGGGTTTTCACTGGCGTATTCTGTCACGGTAGATATAAGGTATGTGCCACCGCGGTATTCATTAAGGGGGTCTGAGCAGTGAGCAATTATGTTGCTGCACGGGCGTTCAAGCCGCGGGCGCTGCTGGTGTACCTTATAATATCAAGTACATAATAAACAAACGTAATAAACCATATTATAGTTCTAGTCATTCAGTGAGCTTGCTTACAGAAAGCGATATTTTGTTGACAATTATTTTATTTATTAGATTTATTAGATTTTTTGCATTTATCTAATTAACTTATGATTAACTTATTTGCGATGTCTCGTATTATTATTTGATTATGATTATTAATTTTTGTAATGTAACATTAATATGTAGACAAACAAAGGATTTTGGATTTTTAGTTTTTCCGTGCTAAGCATGCACGTCGCTTTTACAATATGTATACTATATGAAACAGAAAAATTCATAAAACTTCCTAAAATTATTCAGCCCAGATAGGATTTGAACCTGGGTCTCCGGCTATATCTGCCGGCAGCAAAAATTTGTAAAAACTCAAAAGGTTTCTTTCTAGTGTCTGATGCTAAATACGACTTTAGCGACGACAGCATACAGTTCATAGTTGACTGCGCAAGCTAACCTGAGCGCGGGGATCGCTAAACACCTTAGTATATGAAACCATACATGAGTTTCGATGAGTTGTTTAGTCAGCCTGGTAGCGAAGTTGGTAAACGCGCCGGCAACTATAGCCCGAGACCCAGGTTCAAATCATGGCAGGGCTAATTTTACAAAGTTTTATGATTTTTTATGTTTCATATAGTATACATAAAATAATGGATTTGATTTTAATTATATTTTTTCCATACAGGTTCAGCCTACTACGCGGCGCGACGTTGCTAGCTACACTGCACGGCTTAATAATAAGTAGATAATATAGCCATAGAGTGTCAGAATGGCCGAGCTGGCAAGAGCACGCCTCTCAAGCGTAAGGTGCGGGTTCGATACCCGCTGGGAGCACAGTATTTATAACTTTAGAATTTGTGGCCGCTAACACTCCGGTGAAGGAAAACATCGTGAGGAAAATCACTTCAAAGCCGGTTGCTCACCGTGGAAGTGTGTTACTAAAATCCTCTCATATCATGTAAAATGAGAGAGGCCCGTACCCAGCAATGGGGCGAATAACATGTCTGCAAAATAAAGAAGAAGAAGAAGTGATACCTTAGCGAATGAGAGAGACCCGTACCCAGCAGTGGGTCGAATAAAATGGCTGTAAAAGAAAGAAAGAAGAAGTAATAGATACCATAGCGACCAGACCTTTAGAATTTGTGCTTAAAGGCCGCTGACACTCCGGTGAAGGAAAACATCGTGAGCAAACTCACTTCCGAGAAGCTTGGTCACCGTGGAAGTGTATGACTAAAATCGTCTCATATCATGTAAATGAGAGAGGCCCGTACCCAGCAGTGGGGCGAATAAAATGGCTGCAAAATAAAGGAAGAAGAAAAAGTGATACTATAGCAAACGAGAGAGCCCCGTACCCAGCAGTGGGGGAATAAAATGGCTGCAAAAGAAAGAAAGAAGAAGAAGCGACCAGACCTTTAGAATTTGTGCTAAAAGGCCGCTGACACTCCGGTGAAGGAAAACATCGTGAGGAAACCCACTTCAAAGCCGGTTGGTAACCGTGGAAGTGTACGACTAAAATCGTCTCATATCCTGTAAATGAGAGGCCTATACCCAGCAGTGGGACGAATAAAATGGCTGCAAAAGAAGATAGCCATATTGAGTTGGTTATGTAGTGCAGTTTCGCAGAGCGGCCGCCGTGGGGGCTGGGCGGGGCGCCTTGTCGCCAACTTCCGGGCGCAGCGTTCAACTTGGATTGGATATTATGGGTCGGGTCAAGTTAGACAGGAGCAGTTTTTCGAAGCTGTTGTCGTGATATTTCATACTTTAAAGCGGCTCGGAAACTTGATCCTTCTGTGGAAATATTTAATAAAACGCTTTCCTCGATCAGTTTGAAAGATTCGACGGTAAACTTTGTCTTTCGTTCTAGTTCTTCATTCCGTTATAGATGCATTTATCCCTACTATTATGTAATGCAACGTCTGGCGTCCTCAGTAGTCAGTCCTGTCTTTCCGTTTATAACTCGAGAATCCATGGACCGATTTTGTTGCGGTTTATGTCTACGTAAAGCTTAATTCTCCCCATCACATATAGGCTACTTATTGTGACGATAATTAGTATAGGCGGCGAGCAGAGAGCTGAACTATGAGAGAGGTCGGACTTTAAGGCTGGCAGCTAGTTAATAATACTTTCATTGCAACTGTACTTCTGCGCTACATAATCTGTCCTGCGCCAAACGAGTGTTGTTGCCTTCATTATAGGCATTAAATATCACGTTCATCAGCGTCGGTGGCTCAGTGGTTGTGATATTCGGAATTCGGTTACCGAAGTTAAGCAATGTAGAGCGCGGTCAGGTATTGGATGGGTGGCCGCTTGACTGTTGACGCTTGTCGTGGTTCGAATTCCACGTTAAAGTGTAGGTCCCTTCCCTATCCTTACCTGGTGGTAGGGTTAACCCCCCGGGTTGGTAAGACCGCACTGAATGAAGGTCGGTCGAAGCGGCTATGAAACACAGTTTGTGCTTTCCCTCCAGTTCAGTGTAGCCGGCTAGAATTGAGTGGAAGCGCTGACATGGTACCTACCTACATATTTCGCCAAGGCGTATTAGGCTGTCATCACTGGTACCGAAAAACGAGTGCATTTGATGCACTAGGCCTTCCGTGTCATTATAAAATAAAATTATTAAAAAAAAATTAAAACACGAATTACATTTCTTTGTTTCCTTCCTTTTTTATTTTAGAAGAAATTAATTAATTAATAAAACAACACATTTTCATACAGGTAATGTATATTTCAATAAAACTATACATCAGTAAATAAAAATCAACGGTAAATAAATACCGCGTCATTTGTCGGTAAAAGTGTAAAAAATACAAAACAAATTTGTAGTCAGCGATCAGCTGCCAGAGTGGAATCAAAATTGAATCAGTCATATAATAATTAGTGAACGATTACCCGCAACCGATCCGGGCGATGATTATCAAAACGATCGCTGAGGTATCGATCACTGAGAGAGGAGAGTAACGCTTTCACTCACAATCGCCGTTAAAGCCTTTCCGTGTGAGTGCGGCACTATAGTGAAGGGGCGCGTCTACATATTCGCTCACACTCTAATGCCGCACTCGCATGCAAAGGGTAGACTGAGAGTGTGAGTGAGCGCGGTGTACTCCTCTCTCAGTGATCCACCACCAACAGTGTCAGAATGGCCGAGCGGGCAACAGCACGCCTCTCAAGCGGGAGATGCGGGTTCGATAACCACTGGGAGCACAATATTTATAACTTTAGAATTAGTGCTAAATGGCCGCTGACACTACGGTGAAGGAAAACGTCGTGAGGAAACCCACTTCAAAGCCGGTTGGTCACCGTGGAAGTGTATGACTAAAATCCTCTCATATCATGTAAAATGAGAGAGACCCAGCAGTGGAGCAAATGAAATGGCTGCAAAAGAAAGAAAGAAGAAGAAGTAATACCATAGCGACCATTTTGATAATCACCGCCCAGGTCTGATAGCCTCCACCCGATACACAGGAGATACTACGGGGAAAGCCATAACGACACATAAATGCTTTATGGAATCGAGTCGAATGTTAATACATATTAACCTGCCAATAAGAAGCTGTGATGGAGCAAATTATAATATCTAAGATAAATTATTAATACAAAAATTAAGTAATTACACAAATGAGACATTGTCGACTTAATCGCAAAACGGCGGCAGCTCAATAGAAAATAAGTTAATGTGAGAGGCGCCGCCTCAGTAGGTATAATTTTTAATATTTTTTTTTATAAAAATATGTCGCTTAACTATCGCTTAGCCTAGTCGAAGAATGTACTTTATGTACGCACGTAGAGTGGTACTTTTACATTGATATGACACTAATAGTTCAGAGCACCATTTACATCATGTACGAGTATGCACTACGCATACATTACACAATTTGTGACATAGGTCGTTTTATATACAAGTGAGGAGACTTCACACATCACTGTTTCTCCTGTCTGGTATAAGTACACGGTGCAGGTACACACGGCTGCAATCATTTCTCACACTTTTTTCATGTCGATTGATAAGTGCGCCACGCCAATGACAACGAGTACACACAGGGACACGGATTTGAAGGTGAAATTAAATATTAAAGTTAGGGAATTCTTTAATTGGTGTTATATGGCTAATGTTAATTTAATATTTATATAATACTGTATTATACACTGTTGGATTTCTTAATAAATGAAAATAAAAAAAATTCCTGCGATCTAAGGTCACGGAGTCGGAGTAAATTCTAATGTACACACTCCTAGATTCATATCTGTGCAACGTTTTCCAGCCAATTTACAAGCGCAGCGGCAGAGAGAGACAGAGATGCCCCACCCGCTGCGCCGCCGCCTACCGTGTTATGCAATATGATTTCACATCGCGCTCTCTGGTCACGTGATCGGGTTCAAAGTCTATACTGCACAGAAATTAGACTTGTCGACTGTACTTATTTAGTTAGAAATGAAAGCTGCCATATGTACTTACAGGTATAACTTAATCAAAGAAACGATGAAGTGTGAAGCGGGCTTTAGGAAACCTCAGGGAAGAGCACTCGTGGCAAGGACATACTGTACATACATTTTACCTAATTATTTAACTAAAGCTCGAGCCCCATTCACACTGCTCCATTTCCTTGCCATACTCGTAGAATACACAATATTAAAGTCTTCATAAATACAGGTATTTGACAATTGCTTTAGCGCAAAGATGGAACAGGAAACTGACCTAGTGTAAAACGACCGTACTTGGCACGAGTGCCTACCTGACTCGGTCTAGTGGCAAGATAAATTGGTGAAACAATGCAGGATAATATTCTCGAGTATTTACTAATATCTTAGGGTGAAAATTTAAACTTAAAATCTACTTAAATAAAAAGCAAAAATTATTTTTTTCGCTAATAAGTTCGGATTTCGGCTGCTCTGTACAAAAATATGTGCTCAAAGTAGGTAAATAGTCGGTTACCTCGTAAATTAGGAAATGTGCAGGCAAGGATTGATCTTAATTAAATTTATATTTACGTAAGTATCTAAATATCTAATTAGACAATAATTCGAAAATAAAGGCTCACGGAAGCCAACGAAACGTCGTCCTATAAAAAAAAATTATGGCATGCTCATATCACACAAAAAATATTCTGGTTTTAATTCATTACCTTCTACTAGATATATAATAAATTTCTGATTTACGTACTTCATTCAGGATATTTTTCACAGATTTCCAAGTCAATATCTGTGACGTCAATATTGCAGGTATTAGTTTTTACGACAAAAACCGAAGATAAATGCAATTCAAATAACTTACAAGTACAGTGTTGATATTCGTATCGTAGGTCCCACACCAATAAATATAAAGACAAGTCGTCCACTTGTACACGCGCCTAGTTTTATTTCTGTGCATCGTTTTCTCGCTAATTTGCAAGCGCAGCGGTAGGGAGAGGCCCCACGCGCTGCGCCGCCGCCGCCCGACCGTTTTATGCAATATGAGACGAACAATACAAAAACACGCTTTTTAACCTCACGCTATCCGGTCACGTGATCGGGTCCAAAGTGAATTTTGCACAGAAATGAGACTTGTCGACTGTACAACCTTAAATCTAACAGATCGAATCTCGTCTAAACATGCTTATAAAACTCTTTAATCAGTCGTTTTAATACTCCAAGAAGAGTCCGCCCGCACCACATCTATACATATGTATGTACACGTAAGCATATATACACTTTACACTACCTATGTACTTAGTGACCTCGCGGAGTTGTCATGTTAAGGCAACGTGTGCACGTAGAATGTAAAGCAGCGAACCGAACGACAGAATGCTACAGAAAGTGCCGCCGGTGGTCCCCCCGCGGTCGCGGAGGAAGGCGCCGTGACGTCACACGTCCGTGTGCTTCACGCTGGCTGAGACGGCGGCGGCGAGCGGGAGGTGTGCGTCCGCGTAGGGAGAGTCGTTCTCGCAGTCAGACTCCTCGATCTCGCACAGGTTCGTGGAGATGTCGCTGGTGGAGCGCCCCAGCAGCGAGTTGCGCTCCTCTGTACAATGCGAATATAGTCAGTACACACCTACCACTGCCACAACGCAAGCAACGACAGCACATAATTAAATAATAAACCCTCCATTAGGTTTCCCAATTTAATATACTACATAAAAAATCTCCATAAATATTTCATCAATTTCGGTGTATCCTTGCTGTATCGCATATTATTGAACTAAATTACGTCCAGTCCTATCGTCTGAAAGCGTTACACTGGAAATAAAGACAAATTCGAGATGTCTTTCTGTCATATTGAGGCCGACCATAGAGTAAGAGGGACTTTGGAATTTTGTCTCTTTCAACTGTAGCGTTTTGAAAATAGCCGTGTGTACACTAGCGCCTTTGGGTTGCGGACTTGCGGCGCGTGCGTGCGACGTATCCGTGCCTGTGGAGAAGGGCGCGTGTTGCAGGTACATATACATACCTAGCATGGTGATAACGGAGCCGACGTCGTCCGCGTAGCCCGGCGGCGGGAAGCCGTAGGGCTGCGGCTCGCGAGGCGTGTCCGTGTCTGTGGAGGAGGGCGCGTGGTGCGGCAGGTAGGTGTCAGGGTGCAGCAGGTAACTGTGCGCTGAAGACCACGTAACAAGATTAACTCATAGCCAACCAATCGCCAGCACAATAGCAATTGAGGTGATCGTCTTAAAATCTAGCCACACAAGCCGGAAGGTGAGCCGTTGACAGAAGCGTGGAAAGAACGGCTTTTTGCCAGCCCCGATCGAAAGCGTTCCCTACGTCAAACAGTTAAACCGGATAGACATGCGCTCGCCGTGAATTCCGAGTGCATCACCCTGAATCCGGAATCCATAGACATCTCTTACAAAAGCTTCTCTACCAGGACCTCAGAAGAAGTTATTATTCGTCGAAGACCAGCGTCTCTACTGTGCTAACATCACATGAGCGAAAGAATAGACAATGCCAAGATTTCAACCAATCAGACTGTCCGTGTCGATTGCGTTAACGCTTACTATTGGTTTAAACCTCTTCACTCACTCGAGTGATATTACGCCGGTAACAGCCCCGGACACTACCTTAGCGCAAGTGACCGACGCCCAAACATATTCCGCGATAAAGTTTCCTGTTGCCCCGTTCTCCCGTTGTCGGTTGGATAATTTTCGGGAAAGATAGATTACGCGTAACGCGTGATGGATGACACACAAATATGAACATTTTGCCTAGAAGGAGCAATGCAAGAACATCGAGATCAGACTAATGGCTTCGGCTTCGGGACAGTGCAAAGATCCCTCGCGAATCCCCTGAGAAATAAATACCTAATTGCCACTAAGCTCGTCTTTCCTTTCTCAGACACGCGTCCCATGGATCGCATGTAATAGAAACGCCGCAATGGCTGAAGCGCTTAAGAAGCTACATTTTAAAATTATATCCCATACAAAAATGTCGCAGAACTGCTCTTGGCAGAAACCTGTTTTCTACATCAAAACATATCTGATTTAGATTTTTTTTCTTTCATTGATTTATAGAACCTAGTAGC
>WYDE02199367.1:0-10339 GCA_009867175.2 Adela reaumurella | reverse complement strand
TGTAACTTACCTATAATTATTCGAAAAATCAACCAAAACAGGCAAATCCCTCCGTACTCAACTAATCGAACGCCTGCGCGGCGCGGCACCATGTTTGCTCAGTGCTGAGACCCCCGAAGGAATACCGCGATGGTTAACATAAAACCACCCGCAGCTCTTACAGAATGCATCAGTAAAACTCCATGTGAATTGATCGAGTCGATCACGAGTTATAAGTGAACATAGAATCGCGACGGCGTTCCTTCAATTAATAAATAAATGTACACTTTTCTGCTTAGCAGAAGGCGGATTTATTGCCGGAGGCAATCTCTTCCAGTCAACCTTTGTAGACTACAACACATGCGTATTGTTAGTGTATAGGTTTCCTCACAGTGTTTTCCTTCACCATTGCATTGGGGTGCATTGTAATTTTGTACCAATTTTAACCAAGGTTTTAAAATCCGGAAAAATTGTGCGCATACCAGGAATCGAACCACATCGAACCCACGACCTCTCGGGTAAGAGGCGTGCGCTAACCAACTAGGCTACTCCGCTACAGATTTTCTGCTTTATTTATTAGGATAGAAAACGAATTTCTTTAGACACAAAAAGTGACCATCCAACTTTCTGTCCAACTTCGCAACCACTAGACCGAATTTAAGAAAACAATTCTCGAGGATAGTTTTATGTATATTATAGTAATCTATGGTTTTATGCTGTGTTGACAGGGGGCTGAACAGCGAAGATAAATGTAAGTAGGTATAATTGGATAAATGTTGTCAATTACTGGCTGTGGGGTGTAATACCCATAAAAAGCTTGAATAAGGAACACTTTGTGTAAAAAACATTTTTTTTTAGATAAGGTGGTGATTCTGTGTCTTACACCTGTGAGCTACATACACCTCTGACCGTACCATGTGACCAAATAGGTAACCCTTTATGTAAAGGGCAAGTTCGCTATCATGGCAGCACACGTAATCGACGCGCATGTCTGAAGCGCTGTATGACGGTGGATGAGGCGAAGGATGTATGTCAAGAACGTGTCACATGGCGCTCAATTGTCTCTTCCTACCTCTCCGGGACGAGACGTAATGTTATGTATGTATGTAATAATAATTAAACGTGTCGTAAAATTATCTTCTGATGCCGCGTATAGACCTAACGACGCACGGAGAGCGAGCGAACGCTAGCGAAGGGAAGTCGCCAAGGTCAACGAAGCTTCATTCGCAATCGCATAAACGTCCACACTGCTTCAGAATGGTGGCGAAACAGTGCAAATATATAAGTAATTGCGAATGAAGCTTCGCTGACCTTGGCGACTTCCGTTCGCTAGCGTTCGCTCGCTCTAGGTCGTTAGGTCAGGCCTACTACCGGCGTATTATCACTCGAGTGAGTGAAGTGATTTCAGCCAATCGTATGCGTTAACGCATTCGAGATCACTCGACACCGACACTCTGATTGGTTGAAATCGTGGCGATGTTTCTTCACTCGCTCATGTGATAATAGCACGGTAGACCCCCTGTACGCGGCGTGAGATGTGTGACTATTAACACGACCGCATCCATCATTGACTTGCGTTAATGATTTTAGTGATAGTAATTAATCTAAATGCACCTGCGTAAGAGAACCCGTTGTTAACGGTCCGTAAGTTGTCCAAGAAGCTTAGTCGATGTCTGGTCACCGCGCCGTCACGTATCTCCACATTTATATCGGAGTCTCACAAAAGGAACAGTGAAGCAAATAAAGAAATTAAGTGATAAAGAATCAGCAGGTGTTGGAACTTCTTCAGAGGTCATCGCACGATTCGCAGGTAATAAATATTAGGTGCCTAATATTGAGGTTTTTTTTAGAAAGTCTCAGAACTGGGTGTGGGTGGATCCACTATTGCCCGAGAGGGTAAGGGCACGCATCTCAAGCGGGAGGTGCGGGTTCGATACAATATTTATTACTTTATAATTTGTGTTAAAGTGGCTGCTGACACTCCGGTGAAGGAAAACACCGTGAGGAAACCCACTTCCAGGTCGGTTGATGGAAGTGTATGACTAAATCCTCTAATATCATGAAAATGTGAGACGCCTGTACTTAGCAGTGGGGAGAATAAAATGGCTGCAAAAAGGAAGAAAAGATTTTAAGTAAGATTTCGCGAAGAATCATGGTTGTGGGTATAAACCACCTTTCATCATACTGGATAAAAACTCTGACATTTTTCCAAGAATTATTCCATCTGTCATCCATCAGTGTGAAGTGTAGAATTTAATATTTCAAATGGAACTCACCTGGACTAATGCCTAACGTGGAAAAATCACAAACAATATATTTTATCGGTACTACTACGGCCGCTGTTCAGACGAGCTTGCCTCCCTCATTCCCCCTCCTCCTGTTCGACTTCGACAAATCCGCCTTACTTACAGCCTAAGCCAGAGGTTGCAGTTTCGAATCCTGATCGAATATTTGTTGTTCGGTTCTTGGAAGAAGTCCAATTAAAATTCCAATTCTTTAATATTTTATGCTTCTGGTGAATCGTTGCTTCTAATATAATAAATGTGAAAAAACAGACTTGTTTATTATTCATTTTTCATTGATGTTATCTAGGTACATTTTACAAATTACATTTTCCACACTTTCTTCTACATACATACATATCACTCACAGTGAATCACGACAATCGGAGTAAGCAGAGCAATCGGTGTTGTGCTGCAAGAACTCCGGTGAATTACAGCACAACACCAACCATCGCAAGGTATTCGGACAAGATATCAAGCAGCATGTAAGGCACGAAGACCCACCCACCTACTGCATGAATGGGTAGAAGTACCGTGCCAAGGTGAGAGGTGGCGCGCCTGTCGCCCTTTATCACGGCAACTTGTCCTTATCCCTTAGTCGCCTTTTACGGCATGCATGGGAATTCTAAAACATCTTCTAAACTTTAGTATATTGTGTTATTTTTTACTCCGGTAACTCATATATTTACTTGCATAGTTTTCTTACTAGGTGTTGGTTGACGTTAGTGAAAAGCGCCTATTTGTTTATTAACGAGATGGGGGCACGCATACCCGTGTGTTGTATCGCGATGTGATACAAAAATTTATATTTTTTTTTATATTGAGTGCGCGACATATGGCGCCGAGCCACCCAGAAGGTGACTAACGACGGACATGGACATTCGGTTTTAGCGGGGGTCGCGAATGCCATACCGGCCTTTTCACGCCTAATAATTTATAATGAATATTATTGAATATTTTCTCTTCACGTTGATGCTTCGCAAAGACGAAGGTCGTATGTACAAACGGTTTTTAGACCCCATAGTAATATTACCTTTGACAAATTGTCACAGTATTATTTAAAATGCGATGTACTGGGTTTAGTATGGAAAACAGCGAGGATTCAGTATTTTGTATGAGATAATCTGATACTTTTACAAATTTTTGCAACTTAACCAAAACCTACTATACTCCATTCCACCAGTGTTGAGAGTGAGTCATTGCAAATAATGAATGAGATTCACCGGGGTTCGGGGGGTATGGAAACCTGTGATGACTCACTCTCAACACTGGTGGAATGGAGTGTAATCCCAGTTTGTCTTGATACAAATACTAAAACCATGGAAGCTTCATTCTTTATATTTTCCATGGCAGTTAATAAACACTGAAATGTTTCTCCTTTTGAAAGTTCTAAATCACCTTTGACGAACGCTTACAGAATTGCAATAAAAGTTTTCCATCACCTTGACAAACGCTTACAGAATTTGCAATAATAGTTCGCATCAACCATTAAAAACGCTTACAGAATTGCAATAAAAGTTCTCGACATCTTTGGCTAACGCTTACAGAATTGACATAACGTTTTGCATCATCTTTGACAAACGTTTACAGAATTGCAATAAAATACCTTATCTCCTTTGACGAACGCTCACAGAATTGCAATAAAAGTTTTCAATCAGCTTTGACGAACTCTTAAAGAATTGCAATTGACATTTGTATTGCCTCTTTGTTTCAGGGGGAGTCGATGGAGTGCCCTCTGTGTCTGGTGACGCTCGCCGCCTCCACACTGCCCAGGCTAGCCTCGTGCGCGCACCGCTGCTGCGAGCCCTGCCTGAGACTCTACCTAGCTATTGAGATATGCGAGGCGCGCGTGCCGGTCGCCTGCCCCGCATGCCATGAGCCCATGCACCCCGACGGTGAGAATAATACATACATACATCTCACTCACGCTGAATCCCGACAATCGGGGTAAGCAGTGCAATCGGTGTTGTGCTGCAAGAACTCCGGTTTTTACAAATTACAACACAACACCGACCACCACGTTTCGCAAGGTATTCGACAAGGTATCAAGCAGCATGTAAGGCACGAAGACCCTACTAATGCATGAATGGGTAGAAGTACCGTGCCAAGGTGGCGAGCCTGTCGCCCTTTAGCACGGCATCTTGTCCTTATCCCTTCAACGCCTTTTACGACATGCAGAGGAAGAGATGCAGTGGGTTCATTCTTTTAAGTACCGGCCCCACACGGTGAGAATAACTCCTTTACAATTTCGTTTTATATTTTTACAAGGTTTTTCCCGCGGCTCCGCTCGCCGTCAATCACTCCTCCCCGTCCGACACTCCCAGTCCCACAAACCGCACCCCGCTCCGACTCACCCACACCAAGGAAGAAGCCCCCGGAATTGAAGTCCGAGGAAGCACTTGCTCGTTTAAATCTCTAGTCGGCATTTTATTTTTTCCGCTGTTTCGGCCACGGTAAATATTTTCAAAAATCCTTTCTAAGTGCTCACCAACGTTATATATAAAGAGCTTCTGTGCAAAATGGCATGCTTCTAGTATAGACTCTAGACCTACTTACTGGTTTAAGGTGCGCGTTGTTTGTTGATGTTTAGTGACTAAGATTTTTTTAAGTAGAGGTAGGTAGGTATATGTGTTGGTTTTTTTTATATAACCGGACATGCATCTCTTTTTGGACTGTTCCATTTACTCTATCTTTACAGTATGCCTATCTTGAGACACGGCGTAAACGGCATTCGGTAGAGGGCGAAGCAGTGCATGACGTAAAATTATTTTAACTAATGTCTTTGTCACCCGTCATCGGCGTAATCAGCTATACTATAACGTCAACGATAACATCAGTTATAACGAGCCAAAGTTACCTATCGCGATCTTCAATTTCCACTGGTTAGGTATTAAACTAGCTTTCACCGGTGGCTTCACCCGCATTCAGTACACGCGGACGAAGTCACGGCTAAAACAAACGGGTATCCTAAACTAATGATTCTCCAACTCAGAAACTGTATCTATTTAATATCGCGTGAAAGAAGGGCGAACGAACGAATAAACTAACACTGTTTCGCATTTATAATATTAAAGTAATAGTCCAGTCGACAGGTAGTTTCACATAGAAAAAGGTCGGAAGTTAATAAAACTTTGGTATGTTGTTCAGGGATGGTTACTTAACATTTTCTCAAGTTTCGGACTTCGAGGACCCTGTGCGAAAAGAGGAGGGGCGAAAAATTAAAAATTTTCAACCTTACTCCGGTTTTTCCTACATAATTTTTTCCCTTACGCCCCACGGCAAGCCTCTCTATACTTTTTTGTAGAGCGTTAAATGTAGTACAATTTTGACTATTCAATCAAACCTGTTTGGGGGGTCAATTTGTTACCGAGATATGGAACTTCGAAATAAGGAAATTTTTCAAAATTCACTAAAAAATTACAAAAATGCCGAATTCCACCCTATTTTTTCTGTTATTCCCGAATTATGATGAAATGTTGTCATAGTTATGGTTCCTGATTACAATTACAAACTTTGGACCCCACGCCCCTTCCCCCACCCAACACCAATTCACAAAAGTTAATTCTAAGAGCTCATATTTTTTCCAGTCATTTAAAAGATATTTTAATGTATTAAACTTTTGTTTTTTGAGAAATTTAAGGATAACTGGAAAAAAGTATCAGGACGCGCGACCGCCGCGCACGATAGCCTTGGTTTTATTGGTCAGTGAGCGCGACATTATAGCATATGATGCCTACGGCCCTTAACCATCCCTGAACAACATCCCAAAGTTTCGTTAACTTCTGACCCTTTTCCACCTAACCCCACTTTTTCCAACCTGTCGACTAGCCTGTAAGTATGATATGATAACACATAATTATTGCTACACATTGTATGTGTCACCTACAGTAACATATTATTATAGTAACATTGAAGGTGATATTATCTCATTGCAAATCATCATTACTGTGTGAACATTATAATCACTGTCAACTTCCTTATTTACTTTTGCAACTGTGGCAAGCTCATTTATAAATAACGCAAGGAATAAAGCACCTTTATCTTTATAAAAACCCTTCGAAGTTTTTTTGTCGGTTCTTCTTCAGAGGCTTAAGCGAAGCGGATGTAAAATTTAACATTTTGACAAATTCAATTGTAGTGTACTACCATTAGAATTCTGAATAAAGAACTATGAACTGGGTTGCGAAGTAGCTTAATTGGTGAGCGCGCGTCTCTTACTAGAGAGGTCGTGGGTTCGATACCTGGTATGCGTAAAATTTTTCCAGATTTTAAAAACTTAAATTTGTGTGCAAAATTACAATGCACCCCGGTGAAGGAAAACACCGTGAGGAAACCTATGCATTAACAATACGAATGTGTTGTAGTGTATAAAGGTAGACTTGAAAGAGATTGCCTCCGGCAATAAGTCCGCCTTCTGCTAAGCAGAAAAGTCTACATTTATTTATTTTTTTTATTTAAGATTCACCGCCATGCCACACATTAGTGCAGGGATCAGGATGCTATTATGAATGCTCATTCGTCGATTGGAACTAATCACCTTACTTTTCAATGTATTATTCAAAGCCCCCATTCACGCAATTGCCTTTGATCACTCGTCGAACAACCTCTATAACGTACTTTCCATCCCTTGTGAAAACACTGCCCAGGTAAGGTACGCATGTACACAAACTCATGTCTCCTATTCATACATTGCAATCTGTGATTTCATCATTTCTCTCGAACACCATAACTTGCGTCTTACCTTTATTTATTTTCATTCCTCTTTCGTTAGACATAGGTAGTGAATTCCCGGCGAGATTCGTGACATGCGTATCGACGCAAAATAAATAGGTAAACACGAGAAGTCTAATTTCTGTGCATCGTAGACTATGGACCCGATTATGCGAACGGAGAGATGTGAAAGAGATAAATATGCATTTGTACGTGCAATTAATTGATCATTTAACACAAATTCTAAATTCAAATCAAATTAATAATTTTTTGTTGCTAAGATGGCACAACTGTTTTCTATTTTGGCGCGGAGTTTGAGCACCAACTGTCATTTATTTTGTTTACAGTGCTCGATTTTGTTAGCTCATGTCAGGTGTGTTTTGCGATTTTGATAATGGATAAAAACATCGAACAAAGAGTTTGTCTCAAATTTAGCATCGTAAATGGAATTTCGTGTTCCGAGTCGCTGAAAATGTTAGAGAAAGCTTACGGTGAATCGACCTTATCAAAAACACGCGCGTATGAGTGGTACAGTGCTTTCAAAAGTGGTCGAGATGTGATGGAAGATTTGCCTCGCTTCGGTCGGACATCAACATCATCAACTGATATTAACATCGCTAAAGTGAAGGAAATGGTGACTGAAAATCTCATTCAAGTTTGAGAGAGATAGCCGCTGAACATTCTGTGTCTCGTGAATCGAGTCGTATCGTTTTAAACGATCGCTTGGGCATGAAACACGTTGCCGCTCGACTAGTCCCGGAAGATCTGAATCTTCTTCAAAAACTCAATCGCGTAAAAGTCGCTGAACACATGCTAGAACCAGTTAATTCCGACTCTACATTCGTAAAACGCATTAATACTGGTGATGAGGCATGGTTTTACGAGTTTCACATACAAACCAGTCAACAAGCTTCGAAATGGATGGAATGTGATGTGAGCGTTATGCGGCGTTTCAGAGACCAAATCGTCGAAAAAGAACAGATTTGTGGAAAGAAAATTCTTGGATTTTGCACCATGACACCATGGCACCATCGCACAAGGCCATCATTGTGAACGAATTTTTGGCCAAAAACTCAACAAATTCCATCGAACTACCACCGCGTTCCCGGATATGGCTCCGGACGACTTTTTTCTCTTTCCAAAACTCAAATGACCACTTCGGGTCACCCGTTTTCAGTCGAAAGAAAACACAAAATATTTCATAATTGCATTATTCGTTGGCGTAAGTGTATAATTTTGGATAGGGGCCTACTTTGAAGGCGATAAAATAAATTTGGAACAATAAATAGCATTTTGTGTATTATTGACCTTTTCCCGGTACTTTCTTGACAGATTAAAAAACCCTAAAGCACGAATGTGAGTGATCGTGCCTACACCTTTGCGCAGAAAACCTGCGCGAGCAACGTCACTGCCTGTAAAGGATATCTTGTCGTTTTTGTCAGTGTCGGCCGAGGCGCTGCTGGCGTAGGGGCTACTTAGGAAGACGGCGTTCTCCTTCAAATCTGTATTCCTTGTGTAGAAGCATATTAATTAATATGCAAATGGCCGCATGCAGAGTTGCGTCGGCACGTCCATGTTTGTCTTAATTCATAAACATGTGTCGAGCACATGCGTCTGTCAATGAGCGAATGACTCAATGCATTTGTATGAGTTTTTTGAGACGTTTTTGTGACATGGTGTCGTCGTGTCGACGCATCGAATGCCTCAATTAGTGAGCCACATGGAAGAGTTTAAAGATTTGGCAAATACAATTTACAAAATGTAATAGAAGAACATTTAATAGAGCATTATCGCTCAAGATGGATTTCAAGCTGCATCCAAGGGTAACGCCTAGGTTATCGCGCTAATTACTATTCACGTAAATCTTTTTGAATTACTTACTTACTTAATTATTTTTACTTTTATATTAGCAAGTAATATACGAGTACATACATAAAAATAATTTTTAAATGACTAAATTTTATTTTATTAATTTAATTCTTAATGTAATTTTTTTTTAATATTCACTTATGCATGTCAAAGTGTATGATGAAAATATGGTTATAAGGAAAGCTATGCAGCTACTCCTCTTTTCCTTACTATGTCTGTGTACTGTGGGAGCTAAGATAGGCGCAGAAACGCCCATTGGCACTTCTCATTTCCGGATCATCATTCATCATTTGTAATTATTCGACTAGTTAAAGCGAATACCTACATATATGTTGGGGAAATGTCGGGAGTAAGAGCGCCGCCTGCAGCATCACTGCCTTCGGCGACACTAGTAAACAGCCATTCATTCTTATCCATTGCTTTTAATGTCTTTCAGTACACTTATTGACTAATTTTGGTCCCTTATTTCCTAGACTTAACTCGCACTACACTAATTTGTCCACATCACCTTTGTCAAGATGCGGAAATTTATGTCACATTTGAATACAGACAAACTCATTCATCAAAACCTTTCCTAGAAAGGGTAAACAATTCAAGCTTCTACGTCAAGGCAATCAAAAGCTACGGTCTTTTATGTCACATTGGATACAGACAAACTCATTCATCAAAACCTTTCCTAGAAAGCGTAAAAAATCCAAGCTTCTAAGTCGACGCAATCAAAACATGCGGTTACATTTGTATACAGACAAACTCATTCATCAAAACCTTTCCTAGAAAGTGTAAAAATTCAAGCTTCTAAGTCGACGCAATCAAAAGATGCGGCCACATTTGGATACAGACAAACTCATTCATCAAAACCTTTCCTAGAAAGTGTAAAAATTCAAGCTTCTAAGTCAACGCAATCAAAAGATGCGGTTACATTTGGATACAGACAAACTCATTCATCAAAACCTTTCCTAGAAAGTGTAAAAAAATTCAAGCTTCTAAGTCGACGCAATCAAAAGATGCGATCATTTATGTCACATATGGATACAGATAAACTCATTAATCAAAACCTGTAGGTCACTTCCAGAACAGTGGGTCCCTGTGGGTCACTATGGCCTTATCCAAATTATTAGCTGAAAGGAGAAATGGATGTAGTGGATGCTGCGGGGTTTACTTCAATATCGCACTGTAATTACTTAATTAGTTGCTCTGCTTAGAGGTACTGATGTTCATCCAGAGCTGGGCATGTGCAAAATAAAAATTTAACTTCGTTACTCGTTCTTCCCTCTTTACTTCGCTAATTGTTACAGCGTCAATTGTTTCTATTGTCGCCAAACCTGCCCGGACTAACATTTCTTCGCTCCAATTTGTATCCGCCGACGCGTGCGGATATACGTCCCGTATGGTACAAAGAGTGTCAGATTAGCCGAGCGGGTAAGAGCACGCCTCTCAAGCGGGATGTGCGGGTTCGAACCCCACTGGGAGCACAACATTTATTACTTTAGAATTTGTGC
>WYDE02199356.1:0-10340 GCA_009867175.2 Adela reaumurella | reverse complement strand
GACACCACTCCTCACGAAACCACGCTCAGCGAGGCGCCATGCCAGCTATAAGGCGGACGAAAAGGTCGTTGTCCAATCTATTAACACGCCTTTTGAAGATCCCCAGGTTGTAAGTGGTAGGGAACACACTCACCGGAAGACCATTCCATATTTTTCCCGTACGACATAGGAACGATTTCGAAAAACGATGCGTTCTCAGAAGATTGGTGTCAATACCATATGGAACATACGTTCCGAGCGAGTCCGGCGCGTGTGGCAGATATGAATCGGGGCAGGCGGGGTTAGGGAAGCCAGTTCATCGGAGCATTGACGAATGCGACGGGGAATGCGATGTGGCCAGGTTGACAGTTCAATTTGGCAAAATCACGTTTCCATACAACTTCAGCCTGTCTGCGATGTTACAATGTGATGCGATCCCAGGCTTCGAAACAAAGGTAGAGACAAGCAATACAGGGGTAATACGGTAATGATGAAAATGCTCACTTGGATGCCTTGCAGGGCGGCGGCGGCGGCGGACAGCCCTCTTGATCATTACCCTCCGCAGGTGTGGACTTGTCTGACTTGCAGCACCCGAACAGTGTGTCTTCGCAATGCGAGGAGGGACAGCCCTTGCCCTTGGCGCCGCTGGCAGGTGACACGCCGTCGGGGCAGCAGCCGTGTGGTGTCTCTTTACACGTCTCCGGTATTGGGCACCCTTGTGGCATAAATTAAGTAACTATATGAATCAGCCCATTACTAATTAAGCACTAATGGAAATTAGCAGTCAATTGGGTTAGCATACTAATTAACTGTTAATCACACGTAGTGCTTAATTTGTCGTTGGTGCAAGAGGCCCTTAGATACACTAACACTTATTTTAATTAGCCGTTAATTAGGCGCAGTATTATAATTAACTGTTAATAACACTTAGTGCTTAATTTGTCGTTGGTGCAAAAGGCCCTTAGATGTACTAACAATTATTGTACTTAGCCATTAATTAAGCACAGGACACTAATTAACAGCTAATCACATACTGTGCTTAATTTGTCGTTGGTGCAAAAGGCCCTTAGATGTGACACTTTTTGTTATTAGCCTTTAATTAGGCGCAGTGTACTAATTATCTGCTAAACACATGTAGTGCTTAATTTGTCGTTGGTGCAAAAGGCCCTAGATGCACTAACACGTATTGTAATTAGTCAATAATTAGGCGCAGCATACTAATTAACTGCTAATCACACGTAGTGCTTAATTTGTCGTTGGTGCAAAAGGCCCTTTGATGCACTAAAATCAAAAATAATTTAGTTTTTTATTAATACAGTCAGTGCAAATTTGTTAAGATAAAAACAAGTTGAACAGTCACGATCGGCATTAGTAACTAAGGCCAGTCCCAAACAATGAATGTTGTTGTCCCTTTAAAATAACGGCCACTTTTTTTAATTGCCACTGGGCCAAACAGCCAGGAGCGCGATTTACGACCACAGGGACTTTCTCATGGTATGGGAACGGCAAATTAAAAAAGTACCTTCATCAAACGGTCCGCCAGCTGCAGTTTTGTTGTCCGAGCAGCATCCGAACATGGTGTCCACACACTTGGACTTGCGGCGGCGACACTTGCCGGGAGCTTTCGTCATATCGCGTATCGTCGTCTCCCAGCTGTAGGAGCCTGCAATGAGTTTAAGAGGAGGGGTGAATTTAGTGTTCAGGCTGCACCTGAAACGTCCGAGCACATTGCAAGTACGTTCGAGAGTCTAGAGTGCGATCAATGACTTCAGATTTCCCAAGAATGAAGACATTTTGGCTTACATCGAACAAACTTCATTCTATCGCAAATTAAATTTTTTGGATAATGATTTAAGATTGCAGCTTGCGAAGCCTGTCAGTGTACGAGGGCGTATTGGAGTAAGTAAATAACTGATTCAATGTTCTCGAGGAGAAGACTGATGACCGCCGTTCCAAAATCTTTCTTATACGGCAGATTGCTATTGAAATTCAGAACGGTAACACGGCTAACGTGGCACATTCGGCGTCGGCGGAGACGAGGCTAAGGCAAACTTTTCTGATATAAGTTTTTTGTAGCATCTAAGTACATATTTATTAACCTGTTGAACGTCTGCCGTTTTTTGGGTTTTGCAAAACAAGATTTTGAAAACTCCCGGCTCTTCTAGCGGCGAATTTATCGGATTGTTTCTAAGTTTCGAACAGAGCGCCCTGTTTATGGTCACGGAGACTTCCGATTGCTATGAGAGCGGCGAATGTACTCTTCGTACGTTCGCTCTTTAATGACCACGATAGTTTGAAAAGTATTGTATTAACTAAACAAGTTCAAACCACAATCTTGTATATTTGTCAATGATTGAGTTATGGTATTGCTAAGTTTTCCAATTTGCCATGAATAATTCTGGTAAAAGACCAATTTTCACTATATTTTTCGCTTATTATCACTTTATGTCAATACCATCATTGGTATCCATAAGAATTACGAATAAAATTTAATATTAAAAAGGGTAAGAGATTGTGCTTACTTGATTCTCCAGTCGTTGACTCCTCGGTTGATCCGTCTGTAGTCGAACCCGCTTCCGTAGTAGAACCTTCCGTGCTTGATCCTTCTTCTAAAGTTGATCCTTCAGTGCTAGATCCTCCTTCCGTCGATGAGCCCTCTTCCGAAGTAGACCCTTCCGTGGTCGATCCCCCGTCCGTACTTGGTCCGCCGTCGGTACTCGATCCGCCTTCCGTAGTTGATCCACTCTCCGTGGTTGATCCCTCTTCCGTGGTTGAGCCCTCCTCTGTGGTTGGTCCAGATTCTGTGGTAGCGCCAGATTCTGTTGTGCCTTCTGATTCTGTGGAGCCGGTTCCTTCGCTGCTGGATTCTGAGGTCACATCGGTAGCTCCAGCTGTTTTTTATGAATGGTTGTATGAATTAAATGTTCAGTGTAAATACCACAAAACAAAGGCATGTACAGAGGAATAGCTTTTTTATACAACAACCCAGTAAATATTCGAATGGTCTCCGTCGGGATATGCCTTAGTGTTCGGTTGGCGAGTACTCTTGTACTTGTTCTAAATACTTGGAAATTATTTGAACTCAAAGTATGACTCTTATATGCAAAGAGAATTCTGGCAAAAATATTAACAATGATTTACTAAAAATTATAATACTAACACTCGGTAGTGCCACCAGATTCTGTAGCGCTGACTTCCGTGGATGATCCGTCAGTACTGGAACCTTCTGATGTTGGTCCACTCGGCTCTGTTGATTCTGTGCCTTCCGAAGATCCTAAAGACAAGGAAATCATTATTAATACAATTTAAAGTAGATTGTTTGGACTTGTTTGAGAAGAAGTAAAAATTAATTTCATTACCACCCGGTATTTTCATTCCTTATATTTGTTCTTTGTAGTTAATTAAGTGTAAAAAAAATCTTAGATAATTTCCCACCTCTTTTATTTAATTTACATGAAATATCTTCATGAAATGATTTCTGAAAAAATGAAAAGACCTTAGTAGGTACCTATTAAATAATACCTGAAACTTCAGTTGTGATCTCGGTAGACCCTTCGGTAGTGGATCCTTCGACAGTAGACTCCGTTGATCCTGTTAATGATTTATATACAGTTGTGGACAACTAATAAGAAACGGCTAGTACTAACATAAAAATATCTAAAACAAATTAACACAATTTCATATACTGTCAGATTCCTCTAATACTTATATTGTTTAATTTATACCTTAAAGTATTACACACTAAAAAAATTACAAACGGTTGAATAATGTAACAATTCATATTTTTTTCATTAGTTTTTCAAACCTGCTCAAAACTCAACATCACTGGCCGCTGGACAACTAATAGAAAGTGAATACTTGGACATATACAGTGGTGGGGAACTAATTAGAAACGATATCTTCCAACATCGGAATTTGTTAAATTTACTTATTTGGTTTTTTTTTATTTTAATGAAAGCTTGGTATCTCTTTAATCATTAATTAAGATGTTCTGTGACTAAATCTTCTGAATGAAAAGAGACTAAAACAGTATAATTACCGGTCTCCTCCGTAGGGCTAGTGGACTTTTCCGTCGATCCTTCAGTGCTAGAACCATCTGTCGACTGTTCCGTAGATTCGCTCTCAGTCGAGGACGAATCCGTCGAGCCTTCTGTTGTAGAAGAATCCGTTGTAGATTCGGTCTCGACTGTAGTAGACGACTCATCTGTGGTTTCCTCTGTAGTTGACGAATCTGTCGAACTTTCAGTGGATCCAGATGACTCAGTCGAACCGGACGATTCAGTTGATCCGGAAGAACTCTCAGTTGATCTCGAAGAACTATCGGTTGATCCGGATGAATTTTCAGTTGAACCAGACGAGCTTTCAGTTGATCCAGATGAATTATCTGTTGAACTGGACGAACTATCAGTAGAAGAACTCTCAGTCGAAGCGGAACTATCGGACGAACTGTCAGTCGAACCGTCGGTTGATGAACTTTCCGTCGACCCATCAGTACCTCCAGAACTGTCAGTTGATCCTGAGATGTCGGTAGTGGCATCGGTTGAACCCGTCTCTGTGGAACCGGTATCGGTAGATTCGGATTCGGTACTGCCAGAAGGCAGACTGAAGTCGGTGGGCAATGAGGATGATGGTTCTGTAATATAAGTATTTTGTGAAACTTGCTAAAACTGAATTCTACTTACAATAACCAATAAGAATCCTAAGAGCATTTACTTATTATTACTATAAATTAACTAATTTTGAAATAATTAAAATAAAAAAAATACCTAAACGCACTGCAACATTCTTCTCTTTTTAAGTTACAAGCTCAAAAACCTTAAATCGGAGCATGATAAAGTATTTTATTAAACACTCTCCATAAAATTATTTTCCTTGTGTTGAAAAATTGTATAACAATGGTAATGAAATGAGAAACATAATTTTTTAACAACAAGTTAAAACGTGAAAATCTTTTTTTGGTTTACGATTAGATATTAAGAAACTTTGTAAATGTAAACAATTAATTTTATGTAAACTGTTGATTTTCCTTATAAAATAAAATAAAACCGGGTCTATTTCTGATCAGCCGTCCCATAGATAAGTGGTAACAGGCATTAGACACATCCCTGCGCACAATCTTACCCGAACAAATGTACGCGCTCGTACCGTTTAGTGTCTGTGATTATCCGTACTTTATTAGTTTACTAGCTATGCTCGTGGGTTCATCTGCGTGTTTGGAGACAAACGCGAACCTCAGTGAATTGAGATCACACTTGGCTAGTTTTTGTTTTGTTATCTTTATTAAATTTCACAAGTAAACACTCAGAACGACAATGTATCGTAAAGTCGGGGTTTCTTATCAAAATTTTGACATACATTGACAACTACGAGTCAATTAGATTTTTTGGGCACTTGTTTATATTACAAATTATAACATAAACAATTACCCAGATCCCACAATTATAATTTATAATTGTTTTCGGAGTTTAATATATTATATCTCTTCATTAAGTTTTTTTGTTTATTTTAGTGTTTTATCTAATTGGATTTTAATTCAATTACAGTTTTAGCACTCCTGAACTGCTGCAGTGGTTTCTTCAAAGAGTCCACTACTCCGTTCACCATTAAAGGTTACCTCGAATTAGGATTACATGTTTTCAGTGAACTCTTCCTTTCGATTTGTTATGTCATAGTAATCATAAGTTGTAGACTAGTAATCATAATTGAATTACAAACCTGTCTCGCTTTCGGTCTGTCCAGAACCCGATACTGTATCCAGTGTGATCTCAGATTCAGTAAATCTGCTTGTTAAGTCTGTCTCGCCGGAGCCCTCGTCTGTAAGCAAAGGAAAATACTTCTTGATTTTCTTCTTCTTCAGAGTAGTGTTCAGCGACAATGCACACTCCAACAGGGATTTGTCCGCTTTACAATGTAACTTTGGCAGTATCAATTGTTTGTTATTGTTTCATTAGACTTGTACATACTACAGCTTCCTTAACATGGCAGATGTGCGCCAGTCTTGTCTTAACGGGCTTCCCGATTCTCGCTATGGACGTGGATAAATTTTCAGGAACCTCTTGCAGGAAGTTGAAAATGGGTGTGTGCCGAACTATTAACATGTAGAATGAACATACAAAATTTCAGCCCGATCAGCCGAACCATTTAGGAGGAATGAACGTTGAAATATTTCCAGCGAAGTTTCTTGCCAGTTCTCCTAGGAAGTTAGGAAAATTATAGTGAGCTATTGGCATATAGAATAAACCTACAAAATGTCAACCCAATCGGCCTAACCGTTCAGGGAATGTTTCCGGCAAAGTCTTTTGCCAGTTTTGCTAAGAACTGAAAAGTGTGTTTGTGCGAACTATTGATATATAGAATGAACCTACAAAATTTCAGACCGATTGGCCTAATAGTTTAGGCACACAATCGAGAAAGTGGCATCGCTTTGCTTAGAGAATAAATTGGGGTATAATGAGTAAACATGCTGTAGAATGCAGATATTATTTGCAGAATACAAATATGCTAAGTTTTTTAATTTGATTGAGGGCATTATGGGCATTACTTTTTTTATGTAAAGTATAAATCCAATACATTTGCCTACCAACTTTGAAATAAGTACCAGGGTACTATGTCGAAGAGGAAGCGAAGTAAACGACGGCTGTTGCGTATTCTTTCTATCATAGTGCCCTGGTTGTTACTTCAGATCTTAGGTAGAACTTCAAAATAACATCATCAGCGTTTGACCGTCCACTGCTGGCCATACGTCTCTCCAACTTCTTTCCAACCCTTCCGGCACTCGGCAACAAGAATCCATCGTTTGCCCGCGAAATCTAGGATGACGTCGTCACACCTGGACCAAGGACGCCAGTGTAGGACGTGTGAGCTCCAATAACATAACAATAAAATGACACAATAAGGAATAATTTTTAGATACATTATTGACGAAGTAGGTAAGTACCTATATTCATTTTTATTTTTTTTATCACTTTTTTAATTGTTTTAATATTCAGGAAACATTGTTTCGAAAATACATAGCAACACCACGGTTTACATTTTTTATTTAATATAGTATGCCATCAGTGTGTCAGATTGGACGAGCGGGCAAGGGCACGCCTCTCAAGCGGGAAGCGCAGGTTCGATACCCACTGGGAGCACAATATTTACTTTAGAATTTGTGCTAAATGGTCGCTGACACTGCGGTGAAGTAAAACATCGTGAGGAAACCCACTTCCAAGCAGACTGGTAACCGTGGAAGTGTATGACTAAAAATCCTCTCATATCACGTAAATGAGAGAGGCCTGTACCCAGCAGCGGGACGAATAAAATGGCTGCAAAAGAAAGACAGAAAGAGATGAGACAATACCTCAGACTGAAAAGGCTTCTAATCTTATTGGTATAGGTAACAGTGCGACTATAATGAACTTGACATCTCGCTATATATTTTTAAAATATAACAAACTCAATGTCTAATTTAATTTATGCATGTACCAAATCAATAATACAGGATCAAACAGACCCTATTAGTTAAATGCCAGAACATGTTTGTACAAGATGGTTGAGTGGAGCACATTGGAACATTTTAGCGCAAAATCAACAGTAGAGGTCGGTTGCGTTGTCGACGCCGCCGCGCCGGCAAATTGGCCGATCGACCTTTTTCGGAAACGTTCCCCGCGCTCGCTCACAACAAACGCTTCTAAGACAAAATTGTGTTTCCACATTTTCCCTTTCAGGAAATCTGCCCACCGGCTGAAATCGACACTTTGCTGACACATAAAATTCATGTTGTCGAACGCCGGACCGTGCGTGTCTATAATAGTATTTCTGTAGATGTTGGAAACTTCAATATTATATAAGGTATCCCATGATAAATTACCGATTTCACATACATATTTCAAATGTTCTTCCCCAGCCTTTCAAATTTTGCTTGGAAAAATGTTGAACACTACACATTCAATACTAGTAAAACTGAATAATGGGTAAAATATTAGAAGCTTTAGAAAGTATATTATCTCTATCGAGCAATTAGTATATATGTAGGTGTCGCAGGATTGTTGTAATATCCGTAAATTTATATGTATCCTAGGAAACTTATAAGTGTCCGGATATTTGTAAACAACCTTTGAATTTACATGTGTGTACAGATTTAAGGAAACTTATAGGTTTACTGACTGCCTCAGTATACTTGTACGAGAACATAATTTCTGATATGTTTCCGTATTTAAACACCTATATTTAAAAAGTTGGAACGTTGCCGCCAGGAACGTTGTACACGCTGTCTGACACGTACCGAGGGGGTGGATACACTGGACTTAGTCCCCCCCCCCCCTCCCCCACCCCCAACGAAAGTTTGAAATTTTGTACTAAAAACAAAATTTAAAAATATAATTGCGCGAGCGAAGTCAGCCCTGAAATTTTATTAAGTATTTGGGATACGTAAGCTAATATCATGGGAGCGGTGGATTTGAGAACAATTAAACTTTGGCAATGTAATCACATGATTCGGCGCGTGAAGCGAGCCCGCAAACTTTTAATCAAAAATTTGACTTTGGTTTTGTTTCGCATTATATCATGTGGCTCTAAAAAATAACCTCGAGTTATATTTAGAAGATGCGTCGCTGCACTCCGTATCTTCTATATTTTAACCCTAACCTACATGTGTCGGATCTCTTTTTCGTATATACTTAGACTTCCTTCCTGTAGACCGCATACATTATCCTTCCTAGACCGTTTTACAGCGGTGGTCGGTACTTATAAGTTTCCTAAAATACAGGTCTTAAAACGCATTATCGCATATTTCAAGTTTACTGAGGCGGGTCATTAAATTTATAAGTTTACTGAAATCTATTAGGAAACATGTAAATACAAAAGCTGTTTGACAAATTTCCGGACGCTTACAAGTTTGTAAGTTTTCTGGTTTCACAACTTTCCTACGATGTAGGCACGTACGTCAGCGACACTTCGAAAGCAATATTAGCGTGTACCGTCCAAATTACAGGGTCGGGGTTCGATAGAAAGAGAAAACGCAAGAGTAGTGTTATCGGGTCGCCTTATTGGGGCTAAAGTGTTAAACGCGTATTTGGGTGGGGTCGAGGTGGCGACCCGCTTGCCACCGCGTGACACCCGACTCCTGCTCTCGTGCTCCCGTCAGGACCGGGGCAGGAAGTGACGCGGTGTCGTTGACTCGCCGTTGAATAAAATATTGGATAAATTACCTAATAGATAGTACAATGCAGCCCCTCGGACATGGTCGGCTAGCCAGGCGCGGCGCGGTACGGTGCGCGCCAGTTGCGGAGTCAGTTTACACTCGCTGGTCGCTCCTCGCACACGGGGCTCGCGCACGTGCGCGGGATTGTCTGTCGGTCGTGCAAGTATGTGTACGTGCGTACGTCACCTGCTCAATGCGCCTATCGCGTTTTGTTAAAGCTGACTGTAACTAAGTGATTATCGCATCGAATGTGAAACGTGTGTTAGTTTCTGCTCCCCCGTTTAAATCATGTTTCTTTTAGGTACTTACATTACTTCGAAGTTTATCTAAGTAACGTAGGAGATCGTGGACTATAATTATGAGTAGACCCACAGTTCAGTGTAGCCGGAGCCGGTCACATGCAGATGTGTCTGGTGTGGCACGTAAGGATCAATACTTATCAGCGTCGTTATTTCAGTGTTTGCGATATTCAGTAATCGATTACCGAAGTTTAGCAATGCCGAGCGCTTTCAGGTCTTGGATGGGTGACCGCTTGACCATTGACGCTGGCCGTGGTTCGGATTCCACGTAAAACTGCAGGTGCCTTCCCTCTCCTTACATGGTGGTAGGGTTTAAAACGGCCGGGTTGGTCCCACCGCACTGAATGAAGGTCGGTCGAAGCGGCTATGAAAAATAGTTCGTGTTTTTCGTTCAGTTCAGTGTAGCCGGCTGAAATTGAGGGAAGCGCTGACACGATACCTACCCACATAATTTACCAAGGTAAATGAGGCTGACATCACTGGTACCAGCAAAAAATTGGTGCATTAGGTGATGTAGCCTTCCGTGTTAGTTTTCATAAAAAAAATCACTACAACACGTGTTATACGCCGCTGCATGCGCGGTTGCCTCACATAACACTTTCTATAAAAAGGTGTTGATAAAGTATAATACCTTTTTATGAATAGATATAGAACAAAGTATAGTAGTGTAAAGTATAGTATAGTGTGTCAGATTGGCCGAGCGGGCAAGAGCACGCCTCTCAAGCGGGAGGCGCGGGTTCGATGCACACTGGGAGCACAATATTAACTTTAGAATTTTTGCTAAATAGCCGCTGACACTCTGGTGAAGGAAAACATCGTGAGGAAACCCACTTCCAAGCCTGTTGGTCACCGTGGAAGTGTATGACTAAAATCCTCTC
>WYDE02199355.1:0-16393 GCA_009867175.2 Adela reaumurella | reverse complement strand
CCCCAATTCTCGGGATTTAGCGTGAGTGATATGTATGTATATGTATGTATGTATGTATGTATATATTTCGATCATAAATTTATGTATACAGACAGATACGTACCAGAGGAGTGATTTTCTTCTATCTATGGGAGTGATCGATCTGGAACTTACACCGGAACTTAAAAAAAATTGTAGCTGATACTTTACACCATTTCCGAACCAATTGTTTGATATTTTTCTGCTTGGAAGTCGCAGTCCAGGACTTTAAATATCGCCACATACTGATTTCGGTACAACCATGCGCGCGGGATGAATGGCGCTACTCCGCAAAAGTACAATCGCATATTATTAGAGAATAGTTCCTTTGGTTAGCCGCCCGCCCCCGCTCTGTCCCGCCCGCCTTCACCCGCTGCATACTACTTCTATAGCGGTATTTACTGTGCAACGTTTGCATTGCAGAGATAAAATACGCTGCCAAGTCTCTCTTTACTTCTCGTGGCAAAAGAACCGAAGCGAGCCGCGGGATTTACGGCGAAAATTTTGGACGTCAGCCTGTGCTTTTTCGTTTGTGGCCGACTGAAAAAGGAGCTTCATTAATCACGCGATGGAAAAATTCAACCCCTTCCAATTCTACTTCAACTACTTCTGTGGACGTTTTACAGTTGCGAGGTAAGAAAATGTATCTGGAATTATTAAATTTCATACTGAAAAATTGAGTTCCGTATGTAGATCATTGCAAATACGAAGCCAATTTAAAATTAAATTATCATATAAAAAAAATCATGTTTTATAACTGTTACTATACTAACTGACGAACCTATTAGAGTGCATATCCTTTCTCCATCGATCTATCTACCCGTCAGAGAGGTACCTAATCTCTATCTGATTGTCGTCGACGTGCCGAAATAGCGGTCCGCTTTGGTTTGAGATCTCATTCCTTGCAGGAGCATCCAAGATGTGGAATCAACTACCTGAGAAAATCTTTTTCAGTTACCTAACGTTGTGGCCTTCAAGAGTAGGGTCAACAGGCATTTTTGAATCGGCGTGATGCTTGTCCACGCCCTGTTTTCGGCTTCGTCGCTGCAAGCACGACTGGAGACAAACGCGGATCCACTACAAAATTAAAAGAAAAAATGCGTTCGTCTTTATTTAAAACACAGCACATTATCGTCACCGTGATGTATAAAAAGTATTTATTAATCTTTAAAGCTTTAATTAATGTTAGAAAAACGTTTAATCCGCCTTCAGCATATTGCAAAACAAACACCGTCGTATGAGCGCTGTTGAAATCCCGGGTAATCCGACCCACTTATCACACGTGCAAAATGCAAATTTAAAGTGCCCGGCCATATCCGGGCTAAATGAACGCCTGGTAAATACGCCCGGGCCCTCCCAAAAAGGATACGTCATGGAAATTGGGAAACTTCGGAGTTTCAAAGCGCCCTTAACGCGTTGGGAATAGGGCTCTTGTAAAAATACAGGTGCGTCCGGGCAAGTAACGAGGCTTTGGGCTACCCTAATTTTGTTGGTTTTAAATCTAACCGGACGTGTACAGCCATCCAATAAATGTACCCATTATTCATTTAGGTAAAGAAGATTCTGTATACCTGTACGAAATACAAGTCAACTCATCCGAAAGTACATCATACATAAAATATAATTTTTGTGTGATGTACCTACCTAACTTCTTGTACTTTTTTGTCTGTTGACAAAATTTGCAGTATTTGGTAAAATAAGAAGCAAGTAGTAATTAATTTTTATTTAAGGAATTAATATTTTTAACATTTATTTCGTATATATTTCCTTATTTCTTCCTAAGTACCTAAATCGAAGCATACTCATACCAGCTTACCTGCATACCGAAATCCTTCGATCCTGAATAATGCAATAGTACATTGCAACGACAGGTGGCAATTTGCATTCAATACAACACGTCAACAATATTTGCGATCACTCTAATCAAACATATGCAAATACCTGCGTGATCAGATTCAATGTTATTATAAATAAAAGATCAGTCAATGAAAGGAAGGCCCGTGGCCGAGCCGAGTAGATATAAGTGTGTATTCCGGCCACGTAGTGCGAACGGCGCGAAGTGGCGCTGCTATCGACTGCTAAACACTCAGACAGGATTCCCACATCACTCAGGATCGATAGCTTCCTCACTGCGACCTTGAACTCAACAACAATGTAGGATTAAAAGAGCGAATAAAATAAAATCGATGCTTGAACGCGAAGGTGTTTTATGACCATATCGGGTTTCCTGCGAGGTAGATTATTGTGGATCCGGCCCTTAATTTCGCTTCAAGGAGGTCTAAATATTATACCACTTAAATGTGTCTATAATAGACAAAGTATCTAGATGTACGCCAGTCTTGTCGTAAGCAGTATTTGCGATGCTCCGCCAGTTCCGCCAGTTGGCGCCAGGCGTCCACGCATATGTTTTCTTAAAGTTTCTTACACGTTCTGCTTCTAGGAAGTTGCGTGTGGCGTGTGCGTCTATTAAGATGTAGAACGAATTTTCTAAAATTTTAGCCTGAATGGCCGAACTACTTAATAATAGTGCGGAAAAAAAAAACTTATCGAGTAGTGTTTTCGCTTCGCCAATTATATTGCTGTGTGGTACTTATCTAAAAGCATGTTAACGAAACGGTAAAAGTTAGATTCCTACGCAAAATACTGATAGAATTTATTAATATTACATAGCCAAAAAAATTAACACATGTTTCCTCCGAAAACATAACGAATAACATTTTAATAAAATAGCTACTAGATATGTATGTCGCTATCAGAAATCCTAGGCGAATTCTGGTTAATCTTACCTCATAAAATGATAATGTGGCAACTCTAAAGTTACTAAAGCTTGTCGTGTCGTGAGCATCAATTTGCCCTGGAGCTTATGTACCTAACTCATGGCCACATTTCGGAACGAATTCAAGAAACTTTGTTTATACAATATTGTGAATAATATATAACTTAAACAAAAATAAATAAACTGAAGCATTAGTAGTATTTATAAACTGAAGGTGGAGGTCGTAATCGAATCTGAAATGTTGATTAAAGTCAAAATCAAAATCAAAATGAGACTGATGTTGTATTTTAGCTAAATCAGCGGTTATTCCGCAGCCAAGACAGGGAATAATGATATAAAAATTGGTTTGTTTTATTTTTTCCACAGTAAACTTTTAATAAAGGACATTTTAATTATGTTATGAAATGTAAATTTTTTTTCTTGATAAACTTGAAAATTTTGGTAGTATTATTTTTCTACATGATGCATGGTGGCCATTGTTTCAATATATAATACAGTGTAATAATATATATGTATATAATACACACATAATATATCTAACCATATTTCAGTACCGGTTGGTTTAGTGTATATATAAATTAGGTATACCCAGATATATTTAGGTAATTCTTACAAGCATAGACCGAAGTAGACATCGTCTACCTAGGTAAGTAAATATGTATATAAGTAGGTGACAAGCAAAGGTACTCTCATCCAAATCAGGTCGCTATCCACTTATGCAAAAACACGAGTACGAGCAAATATTACCTGTGTTATTCTCGCCGCGTATATTATGTACGAGTACATGTACATATTACATACGTAGGTACATATATATACATATACAGAACTATATATTATCTAATCATACATACATATATAGCATCGCGCCTAGGCAGAGACAAATAAGCCCCATTTGACACTTCCTGACATACATCCTTAGATTCATCCGCCGTCATACATCACTTGTTACATGATCGTCGGTTACGGGTGCTGCGAACTTGTACTTTCCGTAAAAGGTTATCCATTTGGTCCTTCGTATGTACGCCTAATTGGGCGGCCCCGTTCCCTTCCTTCCAAACAAAAATTCCTTAACTTTACCTATGTCGTCATAAAAAGTAAATATTAATGTAAGCATATACCACCTTCCTAGGTAAGTAGGTATTACTCTTAGGATAAATTGGATGCTAAATTTTGTGGTTTTAACCGCTAAGGTAGCGTATATCTGCATATTTATGAAACAGGAACGGCGAAGCTCCTTAAGGGGAGCTCTAAATCCCCTTAGCTTAAAAATGTAACGAAATGTGCGCTTTTTTTCAAGTTTAACAAGAGGCGGTAGTTATTTATGCCTGAGTAAGGGCGGAGGGAGGCAGCTATCTTGCTACGATTTATTCTTCTAAAGTCTACGTGATGGATAGCCTTAGGTACGAGTACGTAAACTTCGGTATTAGATATTCAAAGGCTCTACCTTTAACGTAGGGAGGCTTTTTCTTCAATTTCCTTACGTTTTATGCAAACCATCCTGCTCTGTGTGGTGCTTGCGTTTCTTTCCAATGTTTTATTCATTTTCATTCGCTTTGTAGCATCTTTTCTAGACATTTACAAATAAATAAAAGAAACATATACACCTATAATGGGACACCTGCTGTGCGAACAAAATAATAGCGATAGTTCGCCTTTAAATTTTGCCCCTATTTAAATTTCTAGCCGATTATAATATTTTTGTTTCCCATAATTAGAAGGTCTCGGCGCAATCACGCCCAATTAGGCGAACGTTTAATCGTCGCACAATTAACTTGTCACCACTTCGTACGCTTGATGAAGATAAGAATGTCGGAGACCAAGAGACGGCGCGGTGATGTGTCGCGAAACATGGCGGCCGACAGACCTGGGAATGAACGTTGCAACGTCGGGCGAATTCAAATTCAAAAATGTTTATTTCAAATATTGAATTGGATTCCATTGTTTTAAGAGAAAGTTATATGAACAAGACTTGCAGCATATTTTATTCTAGATGTATCTGTACGCGCAAAATGTGTGTTTGCATTAGCCATAAATTTGGAGTCTTCAGAGTGGATTGTTGTACCGACGACGCCCAAGAGCCCTCGTTTTACCGGTATGGCATTAACAGCCCGAGAATGCAGTGTCGGCGTGAGGCTGTGAAGATCTTTATAACATGTTGCTTTGAGGAATGAGGTCTAGGCCGAATAAAGTGTAAAACTTCGACTATTTTGTTATATAATATATATAGTATACAGGTTGGCGAGATTGACTACTGACGACCGACGGTGGACTACCCGACGGACACCGAATGACGGAGGACCGACGCCCAACGGCCAACGACAGACGACCGACGGCAGATGACCGACTGGTAATGACTGACATCCGAAGACGGTCTACCGATTACCGGCGACACAAGTGAAAGGAACTTCGTTCCAACCGGGTCTCCCACGATCTCTCTTCTTTTGCCTCTGCTAGATGTATGCACATACGTGAGTAGGTATTAGCCTACCGCACTAGTTAGTCACGCGTCACCTAAAGAACCCTATGAAAAGCCCCTTCGATACTACCCGTAAGTATTTCGATAAGAGACGAGAGGCGATATAGATATGCAAATAATGAAGCAGAATTAGCATAGATTATTTACCACAAACAGTCTCGTCGTAAATCGTGCTCTTCGCGCAATAAATCAGCGAATTCTAATTAAAATGAGTTATCTTGATTTATTGTGGAATACCGTTCGTTCGTGACGGTGCAGCGCCGCGCCGGCCGGTACACATGCCGGTATGGCTGCCCGGCCGAGGTGTTGTTGGATAATGGTACTTCATTTTTACGTATTTAGGTACAGAATTCGGTACACTTAAACACGTTTTAGTGGAAGGTAAACTATATTTTTCTTGTTAAAAAGAAAACACAAACGCCATAATGTCTCAAGGGGTGTTTTAAAATTTTTCTTCACCAATTTAAGCTCAATGAAATTGTTTTAATTTAGAATATTTAGACTTATGTAAGTAGATAAAAGGATTAAAGCAAATAAAGTAAACGTATACGTAAGGAAAATATATTTTCACTATAATATTTTTGTTATAAAATTGCATACACATAATGTATAAAGCGCCGACATACATTCCTATATAAATTAAATGAGCGTTGCAACGGACTGAAAAGCGGGCATTCCCGCGGGGAGCTGAAAGGAAGAAAAATAATAAAGAAAAACAAACAAGACAGCGCGTAGGAACCGAAAAGTTTGCTCGACTTAATGACCGTTTCATAAATAAGCTCATGTTTAATTTATACTGGTCGAGCTTCGCTGCAAAAGCTCGCTTCTTCTCTCTCACTCTTGGCTCAGCTCGCAGATAACTCCAACTTACTCTTGGTTACTTATTAAGAGAATGTTGCACTTTTCGTGCACAGTTTCATCTTACTTTGAAAAGATATGGTGGATATGTTAGACAATAATATACATACCTAAAATAAAAAAAAGCACACAAATAGTTACAATTAAAATTTTATTAGGTACGCGAGAGTTTTATCATTCTAAAGATTCAATAATTCAAAATTAATTTATGTCAATTTAAAAACCTCTATATTTACTATTCTCATTTCTACGACTTGTTTAATTGTATGAAATTTCATGTTGTGTTTCCTTTGAAGGACCAGTGCTGCCATGTTCTCATTCGCCTACGCTGTCTAGACACAAAATTACCCGTAGCCCACCCAGCCCTCTCAGTAATTTCTATTGTCTCTTATAACTAGCATTTGAATAGGTAGTAATTTTACAGCCTAGACAAGTGAAAACTACTAGCTACTTACCTATGTATGTAAGTCTGTTATATTTCCATATAATGGATCGAGAATCTAGTTATCTAATTTTATTGTATATAACCATACCTTATACGGATTCCAAACCCGTTGCGTTGGTCGCCATGGACGTATATGACTAAATCCTGTCATATCACATTAATGGGAAGGCCTGTGCCCAACAGTGGAAAGAATAAAATAACTCCAAATGAAGAAAAGAAAACATATATATTAAATATACGTAATATATTTTTTTTTTAATCTATATATTTTAAACATTTAAATGAGTATTCATAAGTCTGGGGCTTAAAAATACATACCGAATATTTGTAGGATATACCTACCCATCTACTATTACTTCTATGAATTAAAAAAGGTTTCAAAGGATAACTCGTATACAAAGATGGGTTTCCGTCAACGTTTCATAATTTAAAATGTATTCAGGCATTTTATGCAATTTCTTATTCCGTTTTACTACTCATAAACTACTTCACGAATTACCATGAAATTATTTTTAGTCTAATAAGTTTATGAATGCCTTAGTACACAAGCAGTTAAATTTTAGTATTTAAATAAATTTGAACATCAAAGTACATAATACATCTAAATATATCTATATTACTGAAATCTACACATCAAGTTCTTTCTAACGATAAAGCATTTATTTTATAAAGAGAAGAGCATGTATGAAGAACATTATGAGCTTAGAGGTGGCGGCAAAGTTGAGTCAAGATCGTGAGACGTGGCCATTCGTAGTCTCTGCCTGATTACCCCACTGGGAAACAGGCGTGACTCTCGGAAATCGGACGGACAGACAGAAACTGCAAAAAAAAAACGCATAGATTATACACATACAGACGGACAGACGGACTAAATTGCTTAGCTAATAGGGTTTTAGTTTTTTTGAATCGGAACCCTAATAAATATCTAATTAGAGTATAAACAAAACACATTTTCAGTCGATATTTCGGCTTGTAATTTTGCAGTCTTCAATACACAATAATACATAGATATTATAATTTAGAGTACTTACGTAGTGGTTCATTTCTACGCACAACATCTGTGAGGTAAGTGGTATGAAAATTAATTCTTCTTTAACATAGGTAAGGCTCTCCTATCCTTTATTAATTATGTCATTGATTACATAGGTATGTCAAAGTGACCTATGTATCACGTCAAAATTTTCACGGTGACATTGTAATACTACAATAACAATGCTCCCGTCACACTGATTTTATAATTAATAATATCTATTTATCACTTTGTACTGAAGACAGCAAAATTACACGCCGAGATATGTACTAAAATTGTGCTCTATTTTTACTCTAATTTATGAAGGTATATAATTTTCATTTATAAATATCTACCATTAGAACAATAAATCAAATCATGCATCGTAGTCGTCGTGCCTGACCACGTGATTCCCTTTGTAATTTGCTCGATTTTTTTTTTCAAGTTTTGATCGACATTGTGCTGCGGTTTCTGCTTCAATTACCCAACAATGATTGCACTGCTTACTTAGATAATCGGAAATATATCGTGATGATGTCGATGTGTGCGTGTTTGAAACTAGCTATAAATTCGATGACACAACTATATATGTTCCACGTTAGACCTCCGAGTCGCATGAATTATGTATGTAAACATTCTGTACATACGAGTACATACATATGTAGGCTAGAATAGATTATTCCAACTCGCCCGAAGCTTTATTTATAGTAGAGCAACATTTCATTTACTCGACATAGGTGGCTACACGACTGCTCTAGTTAGAACAAACAATAGACACTGATAACAGCCCACACACATTTTATAAATTGTTGCAATAAATAAAAAAAAATATAAAATAAAAATGTATTTATTTTACAAATCTCCAACCAAAAAATTTAAACAAAGAACATAATACTGTGCAGAGGTAAGTATAGGTACTTATTTGTAATATGGAAGAAGACGGTAAAAAATTATTGGCATAGCTATGCACTTAGACAGAATTGCGCTGATATTAAGGTTAACTCTTACAAAAATTATAAAGTTATGAGATATGTAATAGAATAAGTATAATAAGAAGAACATAATACAAAAAAATAAGTTCTTCCAAATTAACACATTACATATTAGCTATCATGTTGCTACCAAATTTGTATTGTTTTTCCCAATATCAATTTAAACACAAAATTCGGTACCTAATTATAAACGCTAACGTATACGAATTAGGCGAGGTAACCACTTACAAGCCGGTTGGTCACCGTGGAAGTATATCATGATCCTCTGTATGATGTACCGTGATCCTCTCATATCATGTAAATGAGAGAGGCCTTTAATTACCGGCAGTAGGCTGCAAAAGAAAAAAGTGGGCATATTCTACAATAAATCAGACCTTACGATTTAAAAGACTCGATAGATTTAAGAGACGGGATGTCCCGCCAAACCGTTTCTCACAGTGTTTTCCTTCACCGGAGCGTCAGGAGCCATTTTAGCACAATTCTAAAGTTATAAATATTCTGTACCCAGTAGGGATCGAACCCGCCCCTCCCGCTTGAGAGGCGTTTTCTTTCCCGCTCGGCCAAGACGGATTTAATTCAGAATCCGGATTTTTAGCAGAAATATATGGCTACAGGTACCACATAAAAAAAAGGAAGTAGAGTTACATCAATGCGTAGTTCACGGGTATCTTTGCATAATGTATTAGGTGCCATTCCAGTACTGTATTTAGTATAGTAGGTACACCGGTACACGAGTATTCTTGCCTGGTACACCTACGTCGTATTCCATACGTGCGCAAACAGGATTAACGTCTCTCACGGGAGACGAAGAATAATGTCGACACCGGATAAAAAATATCTTCGTGAGTTGTTGCGCGCGACAAGACTCAGCCAATTATAACTGACAGCGCGAGGCCGGGCGGCCGAGCGGCGAATCCGTGAATGTTGCTGGCTCGGCCTCAGCGGCAAAAACCTATGTCGAATGCTCAGAGGGTGGATCTTGCCAGCCTCATTAATTGGAACTGGTTTGAGGGATCCCAATTTAGCAAGTGTGGTGAAAGGTTCGTGGTAAGTGGATAAAACCTGTCAAAAACGTCTATGTATGTATCGTTTTATATCTAACGTACTCTTCAAAAATTTATTTTATAATGTGTTTTTCGTATCTGACCAAAGAATGAGGGGTTGTATTTTTATTATGATTTTAAAAATCTATCAATGTACCTACTTAAACCTGTGTTTAAAATTTGTCCATTCCAAAGTTTGCGTACCAGTTTATCATTACATTTTACCTAACTTATTCACATTTAACTGCATATATGCTGATAAGCAGATATAGACTACTATATATCTATAGATTTGCATGCATGTAAGAGACATACAAGTACCTTCCAAATTCTTTCGCAATGGGCAATCTGTATTGACACGGGGCATAGAACGGTCTCGCTAGAGCAAGTTGACTCATTTCTGAACGGTATAGAAAGAACACATGTGTATTTTCAAACCTTTAAATTCAAAAGAGACAGAATTCCAAAGTTCCTTTTACTCTTTGGTCGGCGTCAAAATGTCGGAAAAAGATCTTGAATTTGCTCTATTGCCGGTGTAAAGTTTTCAGACGACAGGACTACACATAATATGTACCTACTTATTTCTTAATTGTAATCGAAACAAAGTACCCATAGAATGTTTACTTGTAGCTATTTTATTTTATTTTTTTTTATTTTTTTTTTGGAGTTGGTGGCTATGCACGTCCTATAGGAGCATGTGTCACTGCGACCATTGCTGAACTATTGTGATCGCCACCGTGACTAAAGTTCGCTGCCAAAACCTGCAGCCTTTAAGAATACTTGTAGCTATAGGATCTTTAAATGTACCCATAAATAACATATAAACTTACACATACATACATACCATCACGCCGCACCCGGAAGGGTACTCAGTGACAATAAAGCGCATTGTGACTCGTTCCGGACATACATCCTTTGCTTCCACCACTGTCATACATCGCTTCATAATACTCGTCGGTTGCGGGTGCTGCGAATTTGTCGTTTCCGTAGAAGTTTACTTATTTGGTCATGATATATTCTCCTTGGGCGGCCCCGTTCGACCCTTCCTTCCACATTAGCTTCATATATTTGTTTGGTAGTTCTATCACAATCCATTCTCTCCGTGATATAAGTGAACATTCTCACACGTTTTAATCAATTTTGTAAAATATCATTATAATCGCTAAGCATAACTTTCTCTATCCTTGTCGTTATGTCTACGTTCAATATGCATTTTCCTCTTTCACATTTATTCTTCACTATATCTTTCAAAGACACACCACATATTCTTCTCAATGACCGTATTCAACTGCATTTATTAGGTTTATGTATTAGGTACCTATGTATGTGTAATACCTACACAAATATTAAATTATTGCCTTCTCAAGACACCAAGATTAATAATTATATACTGTAATTAAGTAATTAATTATATACTGTTCTACTCAGAAATACACAGTATAGTGCAAACAGTGCAACCTTCATAGAATTCTTAATATTCGAAATTCAAAATAAAACTAATTGGAGTCGAATGTTCCGCTGTCAACCAGCCAGCGTGTGCGCTGGTCTGCAGGCGGCAGTACCAAGATAAGGCGACACTCGCAACGTGCAACGCGCGGTGCAACAAGAAGAGCGCTGAACCCAACCGACACCAGAATAAGACCAACAGTCCACTGTGGCCGTTTAAACGTTGCCTTCCAGATACAGCGTGCTTCATCTCATCAGTCAGCTACGCTGAACATACGAAACTACTACATACATACATAGCGTTACGCCTGTTTCCCAGTGGGGTAGGCAGAGACAACGGATCTCCACTTGCCACGATCCTGAGGATCCTGATACATCTCTTCCGCTCTTTGCATTCTCATAATGTTCTTTATACATGCTTGTCTGTTACGGGTACTGCGCACTTGCCCATTTTTGAGCACATGCTCGATCTGTTCTAGGTACTCGTACTCTAGCTAGGGCGATCCTTACGGACTCTTCCACCCACATTGGCTCCAAAAATGTCTTTCGTTAGTCTTCTATCATCCATCCTTCCAACATGACCGAAACCACAAAGCATTTCTTTCTCAAGCCTTGTCACTATATCGTATTTGCTATTATTCCTAATACATTCCTGCGTTCATATACAGTATTATATTCTTCTAGCTCCTAATTTCCTCCTTTCCTCCCGGCTGGGGCTTTAGCAACACGGAACTATTATTTACCACCGACGCGCATTTTAGGGATGGCAACATCCTCAATGAACATAAATGTCAGGATAACACACTTTGGTGAATTAGATAGGTTCCATGTCAACGCTTCCCCCTAATCAAGCCGAATCACTTTACTGGGCGAAAAACACGAACATAGCCACTTTCATTTCGAAGGTTCAATCAGTTTCGTGTCACTAATCCGGACGGGTAAAGCAGTAATGTCTACCACCTAGTGAGGATGGATTCGTGTTCCGATTCCACGTAAAAGTGTGGGCCCCTTAGCTACAGTTTATGTGGAATCCGAACCAGGGCCAGCCCCAACGAATGAACAGTGTACCCATCCAATACCCAGGCATATACACCTGTCAGGCCGGCATGGCATTCGCAACCTCCGCTAAAACCGAATGTCCATGCGTGTCGTTAGTCACCTTCAGGGTGTCTCGGCGCCACGTGGCGCTATCAATAAAATAAAAAAAATAACCACCCAATCGCTGCTGCGCTATCTGGTGAGAATACCATCGCACACCAGGAAAAGAAGCTGACGGGATACTGATTAGATAAACCAATCGATGAGTGGTTTTTCTTCGCGCTTCTACACTTCTTCTGCAACATGCATGACCAATCAGAAGTTAGTAGGTTCCTAAGTACCAAGGTATAAACTTTATATTTTTATATACTTATTTAAAATGTAGGGCACAAATATAAATTTATCAGCTTATTGCATACTACTAATGTTTTTAATTTTCCACTAGTGGTTCCTGAGGGAGCGCGTGGTGTAAATAAAGAAATGTCAATTTATCTTAGGCCCACTTGCACCAACCTTAAATTTTTGACATGCTAATTTATAAGCAAAAATTGCCATACAATCGCTTACTATAAATGTCACTTTAATCAAAATTATCGTTTTAATTTTATTTAAAGATCGGTGCAAGTGGCTCTTAGTAGGTATCAGATTATAATAAAATCGAAAATGTTCGAATGCATGATGTATTGCTAGCTACATGCGTATGGAATGTGGGTTAGTTTGGTGATAAATTAAAGATTTATCGGTAATATATTCAAACCTTTTAGAATATAGGCAGATCAGAATGAAACTAAGTTCAAAGGTAACGTTTTACTGTCGCTATCAATTAGATTTAGCTTTTGCCTATGAGGGCTCAGAATACCTTTAAGGTTAGCTCAGCAAACAAGTGCGTCAAATTCATGCTTCACTCAAACTTGCGTACTATCTAACCTTCGATAGGTTTGTCCTTTCAAAATTTAAATAAGAAAAATATTTATCTTTGAATCGTCCTGTAGACGAGAACCTCCCACATATTTTACGCACTAACACAACGACGTAATGAAGCAATTATACATCGATATTTTTATGCATAAAATACTTTACGGATATCTCCTTCCCGGCGGCGCGGCGGCGGCGGAGGCAGTGGCGCGGCCGGTCGCGGTCGGGATACAAAATAAAATAAGCAAAAATGTTATTGTTAGGGTCGACGATGGTGTATGGTGGTGTGGCGGCAAGTAGGTGTACGCGGCTCGGCGTCGATGCCCGATGCCGAGCGTTGCCGAGCTATCTCGGCCTTTTAACTCGACAGGCTGTGACGTGGACACGATTTATCGAGGCACTAGCCCACTACTCATTCGTATTTCCCGAACAGAATACATTTTGAATAAATTTCCCAAATGATTGAATACGAAATTGGTTCACGTGGCCGATTGTTTTGCTTTTGATAGTTAGGGCTCAAGTTTTAGGGTTTAGGGCGAATTTTATAAATTAGTAGGTAAAAAATTCGCTGATTTTGGACTTTTGAGCTAACGAGGCAATGAATTAGCAAGTAAATTTATGCGATTGGTAAAAATTTATTTGTACACAAATAAATTTTTACCTAATTTAAATTAAATAAATTTTAATAAAACTTTTAAGCACATAGTTGTCGAATGAAGTTACTTATTCTTCATTTGACATCTGATTTGTATATGTAAAAATAATATTTGTATCTTAGCAATGCTCATCTTTATCGCTTAAACTATACCACATTAGGTAAATGAACTTTAAATGTTTACGTTTTTTATTCTTGAATATGTATTCAAGTGAAATACCTACCTGAAGAATTTCTGTTAATATAGTACATACCTAAGTATTTTGAAAAAAGAAATATGGAGATCATATTGTGCCCATTGTCCGCACTTGAACATACATATTATAAAACTATTGATAAATACATAATACTACCTATGGAAACTAAAGGTACAAGAATTCTATGATTAGATGTATTAATGTACCTCTACTTAATGCCTAAATGCTATTTCAGAATTATTTGCTTACTGTTTGGTCACAGGAAACGAACGACCTTTCTTTAAAAACTTGTACATCGCTATGTCTTGTGCTCGTACATCGCGCTACACATTTTTGCCTGAATACAATGGCACATTCTCCGTTGCTTTCTCTCGTATAGCCGCGCTCGTGCGTGCGACAGGGATGGAGTAGGGCGGTCGATGGAGACGTCGTTGGAGTTTATGTGTGTCGACATTTCTGTCGCGTGTACTCAGACACTACGTTCCTCATTCTACGGCTCGTTTTTCATGAAGACGAAGCTTGATCCATGTGTTTATGTTCAGTAAAATTATGTGCGTTGCGTGCGTATAGATATTGTCATCGTAATGTTAGCGAACTAATGTACTTATTCAAAATTAAATAAGTATTTCTAGTGATAATAGGAACTGATTGAGTTATATTATTTTTCTTATTATTTATACGATAAGATTTCTGCCCGCTGCTTGCGCCCCGCCACCACCGGTCCCGCATCTTATAATTGGACAAGTGCGAGTCGCGCTCTAAGAGATCCGTTCAAAGTTAATTATATATTATATAGTTCATCTATCCTCGGCATCGAGTATCAAAGATTTTTGCCTGTTTTCTATAGCGACACAGACGCACAAAGTCAAAATTGTGTGTGTGATATGATATAACTACAAATTAACGATTTTCGGATTTTTTTTCTTTTAGATAATTCTCCCTTAATTCTGGTTAGGTCTTGCATGAATCCAAATATCATGATTCTAAGTCAGCGGGAATTAACCTATAGGTTTTGATGAGTGAGTTGCGAGCATCAAAGTAGATGACATAAATGGCCGTATCTTATGATTGTGTAGACTTGGAAGCATGATTTTTACAGGTCTAAGGATCCGCAGGTCTCAGTACTTGATAATAATTTAAACTTGTTAGTTTTTTTTTCCTTTTGACGTACGGAGCCCTAAAAATAAATATGGTGATAGGTAAAATCATTCTATTTATGTTTGTACCTACGTTATATGTCAACTAAAGGATGACTCGATAAAATTCATTAGTTAATCCGAGATTATTTATCGTTTTCAGTACACACATAACTGTTAAGTGTAACATAAATAAAAAAAACACAAATTCGTAAACAGGTTATTTATTCACATACACACATAATAATTCACATACACATAATATGTGTATGTTAATTATTTCCCTTTTTTTGTATAACATATATTATATGTTATACATTTAACATATATGTGTATGTGAATTAGGGATATATCAAACTCTAGCTCTATTTGTCACTAAGAATTAAAATGTGGGTGTGTAATAATCAATTTAAAATACTTATCAAATACAATAAATCGTGTCCTTCATGCATGATTGTAAATTATTTATGTAATCTGCTTGAAGTATCATGTCCCGCAGAATCCCGTTACTATAAATCATACAAATATTATAAACTAGCTTTCACTCGTGGATTCGGTCGCATTAAACTCCACGCGAACAAAGTAATGGACAAACCAAAGTATACTCAAGCAAGTAGCACTCTCCGGCAAACTATCTCCTTGCAAAATCACGTCGATCCGTTACTACAACTGAAAGAAGGACAAACAAACCAACAAACACACTTTCGCATTTAATTTAACTAGCATTCCTAAACCCTATTCCCCTACCTTGCTCTAAAATCAATGCGGACGAAATGGCGGGCAAAACAAAGAATTATTTGTCTCCAGCACACAAACTATATATGTATATGAAAAAAATGGTCAAGTGTAAACATGTTCGAGTGGGAGGGTCCTGTCGTCGATATTCTAATAACCGATTTTTTTTCATGCGAAACTTGATGTGTCCCCAGTCCCTTTTTTCAGTTTAATTCAGGATTTCCTAAAAATCTCTATATATAATTAGTTACACACTAATTATTATCATAAGATGCTCAGGACGTTGGTCTTCTAGCGGCTTCAATGTTTAATATCTCCCCGGGACATCACCATTTTGAAATAATTTCGTTGGCAACTGAATGCATGGCAGTTGGATACATAACTGAAGTGCTTAAATTCAGATTCAAACTCTTTGGTTGACAGAAATCATCCGATATACCTATTTCATATTGATTTGGCATTTCATACAAACATTGAAATTTTGGCCCTTCAAAAATCTAAAATTTAGGTATTACTTTTTGAGCAAAATTAAAAATGTTCTGCTACAATAGTTCTTAGTTCTTAGTTCTTTATTCAGCATTCGTATGGTAGTACACTACACTTGAATTTGTCAAAATATTACATTTTACATCCGGTTCGATTAATCCCATG
>WYDE02199344.1:0-10340 GCA_009867175.2 Adela reaumurella | reverse complement strand
TCTTGCAGCACAACACCGATTGCTCTGCTTACCCCGATTGTCGGGATTCAGCGTGAGTGATATGTATGTATGTGTGTTACTGATATTTCCTGATATATAGTTTTCTACTGCCATTAAATATGGCCCATTTAGTGTGATAAATAAATCTTGAAAAGTGCTAATACAAGGTGGGGCAAAAGTAATCCTCTGATGTATTTGCTGGAATTTTTTTAGGAATGAAAAATGTTTGGTTGTACTTGTGGATTATGTTAATTAATGAATTAGAATTTTTTCCATTAAGTCGAGAAAGTGATATCTATCAAGTGGCCGCCGTCAGAATTGATGACCATACGGGCTCGTTTTTTTAAAAAATAAGCCCGATGACGCCTCCAGCGTAAGCAGAACACCATGCAGTAACTTTAAGAGGTGTAATGGCTCTTAGTGGGTTATCCGTGGATTTTCGGTGCCCCAGAAGCGATAATTTTGCTTATTCACATCACCGAAGAGATGGAAATGGACTCATCACTCACGATGATTTTTGATGAAAAAACATCCTCATTTTGGTTATTAAAATTATTCCGCGATCTTGAGGAGTATAGCGTTCCATGGCTTATTGACGTGTATTCTGCATTTGTTTACTTCACAAATGTCAAAACAGAATTGACATTAGCCGCCATTTTGAAAAGTTATAGCGCCTTCCAATAGAGTGATTACTTTTGCCCCAGATAGAGGACAACCTATCCATGTCAGGCGACAACCTATCCATGTCAAGCGTTATTTAAAGCTATTATGCGTCTTATTAGCTTTATATTGAAGCACCATACACTTATGTAAGATATTTAAGATATTTTAGGATTGCAAAAATCTATTTACAGCTTCTTAGTGTTATTGTAGATACCTTATCATGTTTATAGCGCAGGCGTCAAGGAAACGATAAATTAGCTGCATATCAGATGCGGTTAGTTCTATTATATCACAATTTATCTCCATGCATAACTGATATATAACTAGCACTAATGCAGCCATTTGGAAGCTGCTATAGTTGAAACACTATTTGGTGATAATACATTTTTTATCACTACTTTCATAGCTGGGTAATAAACACAAATCTTCCAGGCCGAGTTTTATTGCTAGATTCTTCAAAATTTTGCCTTTAACCAAGTTCTTTTTGTATAGAGGATTACTCAAAATCCACAATTATATTTTTGATTAAATTTCCCATATTAAATATTCAAACGACGTGTAGCACGCCGACGTGCCCGCTCAAAATACAAACTGGTTTGAATCACTCGCCCACTCCCTGCTCCCAGGTGCACCCAGGACACTTGTACGGCGCGTGTATGTTTGAATTGCCCGCTGCACACCACGCTCCGCAAATCGCTGCCCGCAACGATGGACGATGCACGACGCACCCTTACAATTAGCAATTACGTTATAATTGTGTTTTGAATGTTTCAGACCGTGCATATTGATATTTGACTCGCTGGCGGGTGCGTCGCGGTCGCGGGTGGTGGCAACCATCAGGGACTACCTCACCTGCGAGTACCACGCCAAGGTATTTGTGTTATCCCTTGTGTGCTATGATGTTCCAAAAGTCGATGAGTTTTTTTTTACCAAGTTTTACTTATCGATCGATCTTCTCAAATTTTTCTTATACATTGACAGTAAACACTTTTTTCGATGAACACAAGCACAAAATTCGCTTCCCTATAATAGCTGTTTCATTACACTTATTTTAACACCAAACACTATGAAAGAAGTTACTTCCATCGATTTTTAATAAAAAAAAATTAAACGAGATGCACCCACTCATGAAACCGAAAAAGTAATGGACGCCGTGGTACTAAACGATCGTTCCAGAAATATTTCTTCCCCAAACGATTATTTTGATGAATACATCAAGGCCACGGACATTACCGAACGTTATTATACTTACTTCACACTCCAAAGGCGACCAATCATCGACTTATGGTTGTTCAAAGTTCACACTATATGAGTGCACCGCAGTGTTTCATGTGAAGTGTCAGTACAAAAATGTATCCTAAATGTATTAGGTCTAGATTTATTCTAACTAGATATTTTTAGACAACGTCTTATTTATTTAGTTTAATATAACAATATTTTGTTGTTAATTAAGGCTACTTTCATTAGGAAAAATTAAAAACCCCAAATACGCAATGATAAAAAATTACTAAATTATTATATTTCACATGGTGACAAAACCTATGCGCACTATCAATGAGAAAGTGTTGTTATTCTCTATAATAATTAATGCGAGTGGTCACAGTGGATTTGTAGGACTAAATATCTCCTATATCAATCAGTGAGAGAGGTCTGTGCCTAGCAGTGCGAAATTGATTGTCTGGAGAAGGACCATGTTCTAACAAAAAAATAACTCTTGTTACAGGTATCAACGGAAAAGAAATTCAACAAAGATAACATAAAAGGAAGTTGTCCAAAAATTCCTCAACAAAATAATTTTACAGATTGTGGCCTTTACCTACTCCAATACGTTGAACAATTTTTTAAGGTGAGCTATCATTGTGAGAAATTGTAAATATTTTGTAAAAAAAAAATAGAAACGCATTTTGTCGTCAGACTATTCTAACAGCACTTTTAAAAAAAATTAATATTCACCTATTTTTTTTGTTTACCAGTTCTTCTCACCTTGGTCTTTGATTACTGAAAAATCTTGTCCAGTTCAGTGTAGCCTGATACTACGGGGAGTTGCTGACATTCCCTCAGCGTTAGTAGGACAGGTGTAATAGGCTTGCATCGTGTGCGGTATTTATGAACACTGGTATGGGTGGCAGAATCTGAAGGGACAGACAATTTCAGTACCATACCAACTCTGAGGTCGACAAGGGTTTTTAACTTATTTACACTCATCTGAAGATGTGTGGGTTTATAGGGGTGAGGAAAGACGTTCGCTGGAAGAACGTTTCACACTTTTGCGGTATGACATAAGAATGATTTGGAGAAGCATGCCAGTTCTCAGGAGCAAGTATCGACGACAAAGGGGTGTTCCGTGAGAGTACGGCGAGTTTCTTAGGTTCGAGCTGGGGGAGTGGGATATGAATTACTCAGAGCAGCGGTTAAAGAGACTCAGGGAGCCATCAATGCGCCGATGTTTCAGGGGCTGGAGGTCCTACGTAAAGGTGAGGTCACTCACAAGACAAAAGGTGTGTCATTAGATAGATTCCAAGGCAGAAAGAATGTACTCTGAGCTCCTTCCCACAGGTGGCTACAGTACTCAATCACCAGTCTTATTTGGGCTTTGTACAGCACCAGGACAGTGTCCATGTGAAAATCACCGTGATTGTTTATAAGATCCCGAGGCATCCATAAAAAAAAAATATACTGAAAGCGTGTGTTTTATGATTTCAGGATCCTATTATAGATTTTGCAATACCAATAAAACAACTAGTGAACTGGTTTGATGAGATTGTGGTGACGCGGAAACGAGAAGAGATCTCGGAGCTGCTCAAGAAACTAATGGTTACACACAACGGCGAATCACCACAGTGCCTGCCCGACATCGCATTCCCAACCCTAAACGGTAAATAGATTTCCCGTGCTTTCTGGGATGGACGCTTTCTTTTTTGCGACTCTTTAACTCATTACGTAGATCAATGGCAAAAGTCGTAGAACAAAAGTTGTTCAGTTTCATTTACAGAATCAACCCCCTACTATGTACGTTTAGGGATGTAGAAAAGTTTTCATCCTAACAGTGAAAGATGGGGTTATTATTGAGTTTTTATTTTCAGAACAAGCTCCTCGAACCTGAATGCACTTTACCTTTTTTATTGCTCCTATCCTATGGAAAAAGCTTTTCGTATATGTGTTCTCGTAGTACTCGATAACGATAGAATGGATATTGCATTGGACGAAATCTATCACTATCAAGCTCTCTCTTTAGGTTTGAGAAGAGCAAATAGTCCCTGGGCGCAGGTCTGGAGAATACGGTGCGTGGGAGAGCACTTGGAAGGCGCAATCCCTCAGGGCACCCATTTCAACATGCAACTTGTGAATGGGTGCTTGCTTACCCAATTTTTCATGAAAGATTCGAAAAGCCTTTTCTGTTCAGATGTTTACGATCTTGGCTAACTGTTAGTCAACCGATTTTTATTATGATAGATCCAACTTTTCGACAATGGCATCTCGTCCACTAAGAGGGTCGCCATCAATGACTCCCATCCAAACATGTGTACTTGTTTGGTTTATTTTAAAGATACAAATTTGGCAGCTGTGGTAACATTTCATGTGAAAGATTGCTAGATATAAAGAACATAACCACGTTTTCATCAAACTCCATTTATTTATAATTATATGTGACGTGACCTTTTCACAATCAAATGAAATGTTGAGTTTAACAAAAAAGCTGCAAGAGATTTCATTGAATCTACCGATTGAAAAAATATCCTCCAGAAGTTGAATCGTTCTAAACAAGTAAGGCAACAAGAGACACGGCGTAACCGACATGAGCTAGAGGGTGAACCTTTACATGACGTAAATTAATTTGAGTGCTGTACTTCATCATTGTAATTTTCAATCGCACCATAAATTATGGATAATGAAACATTTAGATATTACTATTAACCCTAGTAACATGGCACGATAGTACAATGTCGATATTTTGGTTTTGCAGGAAAATTAATTGAGACGGAATCCGAGCAGCAGGAGAGCGAAGGGTCCGGCAACGAAGGCGGCAAGACATCGAGCGGGAAGGAAACGGGGGGCGGAGCGGACACCGCTCCCGCGTCTGCCCCCGTCGCCACCCTCCTCACCGTCAAGCAAGTCCCCGCCGGCGATCTCATCAAGAGAAACCTGCTGGAGCTGGGCCTCGGAGATGTCCACAAGACCATCCGGCTGTCCGCCGACGGAGAGACAAGATCCATAGTGCAAATTAAACCAGACTTTGTGAAAAAGAGTGACGAAAATATCTATATACCGATCAACATTCACAGTGAATACGTTAAGGACATTCAAAATACGTTAATAAGCAACAGCAAAAAACTTAGTGATAAAAGACAATTGGTTAATAATCAAAGCGTATCGAGTGCTAACTGTATCAGATCGTGCGACGGAGGCGACAGTGACTCTATGTCTTACCTCAAAAATAGAAGAATCAATAACAAAATGGAGGACTCACCGCACGAGAATAAGAAATTCAAAAAGAACGAGTGTTGAAACGTTTCGGGTGGATACGATCGTCTTATACTATAGAGCTAATTTATTGTTTGTGCGCTCGTAACTGTCCGTGCATTTATGCAAGTACGCCTCCACGATTATTGTGTCTGCGGTATTATCTTACTTTGATTTTCACTATGACCTCGATAATGTTAACGAATGAGATGACTAAAAGACCAAATAATGACTCGTCGCACATAGATTAATTGAATTTGCGCTGACAGTTGGGAGTTAAATTATAAAGAATGTAAATGATCTTCTACTGTAAATATTGTTTAGGTAAAAGTTTTATAATTTGAGGGAGTTCAAGTTAAGTTTTATTGTATTACCTATTATCAAATATAAACACTTGAACGAATCATTTCTTTCATTTCAAAAAGAGATTCATGTATCACACATTCTTTATTACGTATTGTCGTCCAAGAGGTGATTTCTGTAGGAACATACAAAGACATATTTAGTATTTCTGTGCCCTGGGCGAGTACGATTGAGCATAGATGATTGGGTGTTAGATATACAGTGCGACATGAAAGAGTAGAAAATAAATGAGGTAGCTACCATCGTTCATATAGCAAAACATTACAGACCGACGCACTTAATTTTGCATACCCCGAACCCGCAGCCATCTTGAAATTCATATACCAAACCCACCACGACCGCTACCGGAAGTTACAAAGGTGCTGCCAGGATAGGATCATTCCACGCTTTGGGGTCTATTGAAATGTCTCCAGTTGTCTGCATTCCATGATGTGTGTTTGTGTCTCCTCCGCTTCCAGGCAAGCTCTGCAGAGGGAACGGTCTGTATAGGGTGCAGGTGTTTATTGAGTTGGCCGTGGCCTGTAAGTAGCCCACCACCACCTTCATTAGCTGTTATCCCTAGAGTTTCAGGAGTTGTTTCGTTAACTCTGGGCTCGGAGCTGACACTGCTTCCCTGGACTGTCTGCAGTCCGTCGCAGAAGTCCATCTTGAAGTTTGGACCCAACTCGTACCCTTTCTCAGCTTGATTTAGCTAAAGGGTGTTGGTATGTATTTTTCTTGCTTGGAACTTGAGGTTGTCCGCCGCATCGTTACTGTGGCTTCCACTGTGCCCCTTTCTCCTTTGTAGTATGATCTGGTTGTCCATTGAAATGTCCTGCAATGCCTCATAGCATTGTTTAATTAGAGTCCCGAAGTGAATACTTGACCGCCTACTGCCTGCATAACTGATGCGCTGTCGGTCAGTATCCTGATTGTGTAATTTACATGTCTCACTGTCTTATTGCCACAGCTGCCTCAATCAGACCCACGCACTCCACCTGAAAGATGGAGTTCAAGAATCCAGTGATACCCGTTCTCTTAATGAGAACGGGTATCACTGGATACGTCCTCTTTCGTCCGGATCGCAAACGTGAATAGACGTATTTATTGTTGCAAATTAAGTTCTAAATACGTGAAAAGTTAATTTTTGCGAACAAAAATCATTACAAATAAATAGGAGTGCAGGTGGAAGAAGAGCTGCAGAAATCACATGGTGAGACAAACCAACACATGTGCACACCTTCCACACATCAAAGTTGGCTAGTAATAGTCTCCACTTGTCTTCTGCTCGCCTAGTACCTGCGAGTGAAATTTCCGTTGCAAATCGCCTCTCTGCGAGAGAACTCTCAAGTCACACGCAACTAACTAACTTCGCCTCCTGCATCCTCCTGTTTGCCTAGTATACTGCGGAAATCTACATTGAAACTGACTTCATTTAATAATCTTTGAACACAAAATAATACTGTGTGACTCTTCAAACGACTGCTGCTCTGGTAAACTGAACCTGTGGCCGTCAAGTGTTGCCTAAAAAGTGGACTGAAAGGCATACATAAACCGCCGCGGCGCCGAACGCAACACCTCTCACCATCTACTGCTATCCTGGTACATTCGAGCACACGTATATTCTACTCGCACAATATGCTCCCGTCGTCTTTGCCCAAAGCAAAGTCCCCCACTCACTACTCCTCAGATTCTGACCTACTTCGCCCCAGCGTTGAAAACACTCCCTTACAGCGTGTCACCGGGAGATCAAAACGCCAAAGACCTGAAGAGGATGAAGTAATGAAAGAAATAAGATCTTTCAGAGCCGAAATGTTTGATAAGCTTGAAACCTGGAAGCGGGAGCAGGACTCTGCGATTCGATCACTGAGAAATGACATAGGCGAAATAAAAAACCAAAACGCTGAAATAAGGAAAAAAAACGTGGAAATAGAAAATCAGCACGAGGACTTCAAAAAGAGGATAAATAAATTAGAGAATGACAAGAAACAAAACCAAGCCTATATGCAAAAAATCGAAGAAAAACTCGAATCCATGCAAGTAAGCATGAAGTCGGCGTGCATTGAAGTGCGAAACATTCCTGCTCATCCGCACGAAAATCTGCAGGAAATTATCAGTAAAATGTGCCAAGTCATCCATGTAGACCTGCAACCAGCAAACATTCGAAACATATATCGCCCAAATGGAAAGGATGGCGCTTCGAAGACGGTGTACGTGGAACTATCTACAACACTACTGAAAGAAAAGGTCCTGATAGCGCTGAAAAACTTCAACCAAAAAAATAGAGAAAATAAACTAAACTGCGAGCACATCGGCTACAGCGACTGTCGGGTACCTATCTACATATCTGAGGGCCTCACCGCCACGGCACGTCGCCTGTTCTTTCTGTCTCGTGAACTTGCTAAAACCGAAGAATACAAGTACTGCTGGACCAAACACGGAAAAGTCTTTCTGCGTAAATCGGAAAACAGTAGATACATTCCGATTAAATCCGAGGAACATCTAAACGAGCTCACTAAACTGAAGCAGTGACTACTCTCACTGTATATAAATATTTACGAAATATGTGATATTTCTGAAAGACGCTTTAATTGTAACATGTTTTTGTCAATTCTAATTAGTATAAACATAAATTCTAACTATGTCACAACACAAAATATCCTTTGTTATAAATTACTTCACAACAATCAAACCTGTACAATAATCTACATAAAACTAAACCAAATAATGTGCTACAAAATTTCTACACTCACACTACTACTCATGGACACCCCAAGAAAACAAATCAATTTTACTCACGTTCTTCTACATATCTACAATATACTGTACATAAAATTAAATATGTGTGCAAGAAAAATATTGCCATGGGACTTGTATCCATTGTCATGGCGTCAATTAATCAATAGAATGGCTGTAACCCATTCGTCACAACAACTTCTAACTGTTATAAAGCATCCACATCGCAAAGTAAACCAACACACACAGACACGGCTCGAAATAGGATGTCACGCATCGCGTTTGCATGAATATGACTCATGTCACCAAACTTATAAGGTTAAAAATATGTTCCACCATACTAGAACTCGCATAAAAACTGTAATTACACTAAAAAAATTTATACTTACCTTAAACTTAACTACCTCACGAAATAACACAACAAACCAATATAACAGCTGTTGGAAACCGAAGTACATAAACAATAAAAAAAAAATTCGTCGACGAATCTACCTGATCATTAACATAATAAAAAAACAAAAAATGTTACCTAAAAATTATCCACATTATAACTGTCAATATACTTCAATAAACAAAATTACCCAAATTTACACTGTAATTCGCACTAAATGGCCAATTTAAGTGAGTTAATTCATATTATTGACAACACCGAATTTTTTGAAAGTTATAATGTGGACTTTCCAGAGAGTTGCCAGATGAAATTAGGTAACACGAGCAAACAGGTAACGGCCGTTATACAAAATATTCGCAGTGTAAGGCGAAATCTAGACTATTTTAAGATATTTTTATCTAGATTACACTTCCAACCTGATATTTTAATATTAACCGAATGCTGGTTAACTAAGGACACAATAAGATTTGATATACCTGGCTATGACTACCACGCTTCTGAAAAATTCATAAACCAAAACAATGGGATTATAGTATTCACGAAAAATACACTTAAAGTAAAGATAGAAGAACCAAACTTTAATGATGCCGATTGTTTACTGCTGCACATTGGGTCCGAGCTAACTATTGTAGCACTATATCGTCCCCCCTGCTTCACAAATACTGACCCATTTCTACATTCTCTTGATACAGTGCTTAGAAGTATAACAGCACCTAGCAAATGTATCGTAGGGGATATTAATATAGATATAAAAACAGAAAGCTCTGACAGAAACAAAGGAAACTACCTGGACATGACTGCGTACCACGGATACTTCCCAGCATATACTTACCCTACACATGACGCAAACTGTCTAGACCACATATTAATAAATACAAAACAGCCTGCGCGTACGATCGTATGTCAATCCGACATCTCTGATCACTACACCACTATGTTTGGAATAAACTCAAAAAGTAATCCTATGCACATCCCTACAAAAAATAAGATAATCTCTAAAATAAATTTCGAAAAATTGAAACAGGATCTAGAAAATAATGACTGGAGCACGCTGTATTTAATGCATGATGTGAACAATGCTACTAACTATTTTACAAGCACTCTTTCACAAAAAATTGAGAACAATAAAACCTACAAATATATAACAAATTCGCAACAAATTTTGAAACCATGGATTACTCCTTCTTTGCTCAAATGCATCAGAAAACGTGACCACCTCCACTCAATTACACGTAAAGATCCAAAAAATAACGAAAAAAAATTAGAATACACTAAATATCGAAACCATTGTAATAACATGCTACAGAACCTAAAAAATCAATATGAAAAAAAAGAACTATTAAAAAACAAAAGTAACACAAAAAAAGAATGGGAAACTATTAATAAAATATGTAACAGAACATCAAAAAATAAACAAAATTTAGATTTACTTACGACAGATGGAAACGAAATTGAATCTTTAAACAAAGCAAACAAATACTTTACCTCAGTAGGTAGTAATCTGGCCAGTAAAATTTTAGCCCGCGTAGGAAAAACTGAAACCCAACTAATGAAACAGATAAAATTAGATAAAATCCATTCAAATTCTCTCTTCCTACAACCTACGGACCCTTTTGAACTTAGCAAAGTAATCTCCAACCTAAAATCAAATAGTGCCCCTGGACTCGACGAAATTAGCCCAATCCTCCTCAAAGAAATAAATAAGCAAGTAATTAAACCACTAACTCACATATTTAATCTGAGCCTA
>WYDE02199333.1:0-10340 GCA_009867175.2 Adela reaumurella | reverse complement strand
CGAATAACTTGCGAAATGTGGTGGTCGGTGTTGTGCTGTAATTTACCGGAGTTCTTGCAGCACAGCACCGATTGCTCAGCTTACCCCGATTGTCGAGATTCAGCGTGAGTGATGTGTATTTACTGCATAGATTTCTTAGCCGCTAAGCCGGAATATTGTACCTGGCAACCTTAATGATATTCCGATATATAGGCGCATTATCTATCAGACATCCATTATGTAGGCAGAGCATGTTAGTGGAAGTATTGTTATTGTATGTGTACGTAGGCGGGTAAAGGTCGCCGGCTAACTGAAGGATCGCGACCTGGATACTCCCACCCACGCGGTCCTACCTTCTCCCTACGACGAGACGATGCCGACTGTTGCCGGGGAATATGCGCTACCTCTAAAGTCTGCGGGGCTAGGTCTCGCAAGATTATTAATTCTAAATGTGTCCTGAATACGGCCCACATCGGCTCGTCGTCCTTGCCGGATCGAGGACGACGACGACGAGACGAGACGCCTCCGCCGCCACCGCCGCGTGAAACGCCCTTGTTGCCAAGAAGAACCCTGGAGTCGAAGACGTTAATTTAGTATAGCTTATGGACTGGGAGGCAGTAAAAAAAACTGTTTTTTTTTTATGAAAATGATTACGCTGATCGTGTTCCTTATATTTTCGGCATTAAGAATATGTCGGTCTGGCAACTGGGAGCCGTTGCGTTCAGAAATGGCAACACTTTGTAAAATTTTAAAGTTCCTATCTCAAAAGCTGTTAGTTCGATCCGAAAAGTGTCAAAAAGTTAAATGAAGACCTTGCTTGATGCTATAGAGATAATGGTAAATATCGGCAAGACGAAAATGTCCAGAAATACAAGTATTTTTTTAATAAGTAGGAGAAGTTAGCCAAAGTCAAAAGAGCGGTGCCTTTGAAAGGAAGTAAATAAAATAAAATAAGTATAGACTTTTCTGCTTAGCAGGAGGCGGACTTATTGCCGTAGGCAATCTCTTCCAGTCAACCTTTATACACTACAACACTTTCGTATTGTTAATGTATAGGTTTCCTCACGGTGTTTTCCTTCACCGAGGTGCATCGTAATTTTGCACACATATTTTAACAGAGATTTTAAAATTCGAAAACATTGTGCGCATACCAGGTCTCGTACCCACGACCTCTCGAGTAAAAGGGCTACTAGGCTACTCCGCAACCCGGAAGTAACTAATGTAATGTATCATCATTGGGCGAGCGAAGTAATCCCGCAAATTCTTATGAAATATTGAAATAAGTCAGTCAAGCAAACCGTTTAGGAGGTGTGCGGAAAAACTTAGAGACAGCTACCAAAGTTTTTTGACTCTAGTCGAGTAGTAGGCTTCGCCTCGCTCAGCCAACAAGAACATTTCATTATTGTAAGAATAGGGGAACAAAAACTGGAACAAGTGAATGAGTTTGTGTACTTGGGAAGCGTGTTCACGAGGGACGGAAAGTATGGTAAAGCTGTTGAAAGGCAAGTGATCAAAGACCATAGCGTGAATAATTTACTGAAAATTCGGGTGATTAGTTCCACTGCACGAATGGCTATTTATTCATAATACCGTTCTGGTCCCTACACTTATGTATAGGAGTGAATCTAGGGTATGGCAGAAGCGACATGAAAGTAGAATAAATGCATTTGAAAAAAATGGAGAGGCGTATGTCTAGCAGTGAGCGGCAAAACGCTGATTATGATGATTACTCCTACGTGAAACACTGTCCAGTGCCCGCGCCCGTCCAGGGTGGCGCGGGCTTATGTATAGGAACTATGACTATGGAACTATAACTATGAAAGTAGGACTTATGTATAGGAACGAGTCCTGCCTGTGGTGTATCTTTGAAAGATAGAGTGAAGAATAAATGTGTAAGAGAAGAATGTGGATTGAAAGAAGACACAGCGACAAGGATAGAGAAAGGTATGCTTAGATGGTGGTCATGTGTCCAACATGAAGAGAATGGATGGTGAGAGAATGGCCAAACAAATATATGAAGCGAATGTGGCAGTAATGGTCGAACGAGCCGCCCTAGGCAAAGGCCCAAATAGGTAACGTTTTCAGAACCCATCACCGGCGTGCTTGAATGAAGGGATATACATGTGACGGTGAATGAAGCAAAGGATGTAGTCAGGAACGTGTCACACGGCGCTCCATTGTCTCTGCTTCCCCTCCGGGGCAGAGGTGTGATGGTATTTATGTATGTATGTATATTTCTTGTAAAAAATCAATCAACGCACATTCTGTTTGAGACTAATATACACTACTTTAAAAAAAAATCGGATTAACAGTGGATGTGATTTACATAAGTCGACATTTCGCCTGCTATGTCACAGGCCTGTGACGTAGCAGGCGAAACGTAAGTCTCTTATGTTCAAGGCCAGGATCAGGCGCAGTCAGAGCAGCATCGAAAACATTGGCGCCTCTTATTGGTAGATATGTGCGAGTTTTTGGGCGAAAACTCTTGACGAATTTCGCCGGTTCACCCCCAGTTCCACTTTCATATGACGATCGGAAAGAGGAAGATGTTTTCGCGATCTCTGTCAATCCTCTTCGAGGTGTTTTTTTTTTTCTATTTTCCGACTCTGAGAATTTCCCCAATTTCTCTTGTTTCTCGTCGGGCGCCCGGCGACGATGCCAATCGAAATAATTATCATAAAGTAAATCCCCCGCAATTGAACCCCTCTCGAGCGTCCTTGCACCCCTCTGCCCCCTCGCAGCACCGCGCGTGGGTGCGCGGCAGTTGCGAGGGGGTGAGACGCGATAAATGGCCAAAGCCAACCCCGTCGCCACGCCACCCCGCCCCGCCGACAATCGAGTGCCGAAGTGTTGTCTGATATCCGGATGTCGATGGACGATAATTTGGAGATCGCATGGCACTGAATGGCAGCGTTCAATTAATAAATATAGGCTTGTCTTAGCAGAAGGCGAACTTATTGCCCGGTGAAAGTACTTACAGTCAACGTTTATACACTTCAACATTTTTATTGTCAGTTGGTTTTCCTCACGGTGTTTTCCCCACACAAATTTAACTGCCATTTTAAAATTTGGAAAAAATGGTACGAACTCATGGTGTCTCGATTCAGAGACGTGCACTCACAAACCAGTCTACGCCGCAACCTTTGAAGATAATTCACGTTACGTTTCGTTCAGTTCTCATTGAACCGAACTAATGTTGCTCAACGAGACTGGTGATCGACCGGCGCACTATGGGCCAAAAGTCCACTTTTCGATCAAAAATTCTTGACAATGTTTTTAATGGTGAAACTTGATTAGTTGCTCTTCAAGAAACAGTATCATTAAAAATATTCATTATTATTTATAATTGTGTGCAGAGTGTGTGGAAAGAAATGGTCAGAGCGCGCACAGCAGCGGACATGTTTTTTTTTTATATTAGCAATTTTATATTTACAGAGTTTTGCAAAATGATGTTTATTGATTCTAAATAAGCAATTTACTGGCTGTAGAAATCCATTATAATATTCACCTGGGCCTGCTACCATTTTAAAGTTTAGGTGAAAATTGTACTTTTTGTGATATTTCGAGTTTTCGTTAGTGCCTTAAATAAGGGAAAATATAAAAAAAAACACAGTTACTATTACCTAAAAGCCCAAGAAGTATACTTTCTGAAACTGTATGGGTTTTTTTAAATGTTTTCTTAAGTAAGTTTTGAGTAAAATATTCCTACGTAAATTTGCGCTAACCTAAATGCCAATGTCTGCGCAAATAATTTGTTCAACTTTCTAGCGTCATATGACCTAGGAAAGTCAACTAAAACATTAAGTACATATAAAAAAAACTATCTTTCATGGCCTATGCAACCAACTATATGTTATTGTATAGGTGCTATGTTGCCATAACCATTATTGGCAGTTGCTTGTATGGGGGTGGTCCATAGTGCGTCGTAACCCGCCAAGTTTATTCCCCTAAAAACTCACCTAAATCAACCATCAGATAGGTTTCGAGTGCGTTAACATGGTGTTAAGAGCGGACAGAGGTTGCAAAATCGACCTTCGGCATTTATGTTTCTCAACCCCTAAACATTGTTCGATTTGTATAATGTTTTATTTGTTGTAATAAGGATAGTCCAATCTACTTACCTGTCACTTTTTTAATTAGATTCAATATCGGAGATAAATTCAAATTAGTTTTTCATACAAAACATTGAAATTTTTCAGTTTTAGTTTCATTATGCTTTATTAAATCATTGCTTAAGTATATCAAAACAAAAAAATAACAGGTACCTAGACTATGTACTCTTTATTATAACAGTAAAAAAATTATAAAAATCGCACTACGTTCAGGGGTTGGGAAACGTAAATCCCGAAAGACGAATTTATATGGAGAAAATCAACCTCTGTCTCGTCTTAACGCTTCTGATTGCTTGAATCTTGTACATTCTACTATATTTTTTGACCCGTCCCATAAAGGTATACGTAGTCTTCATATTACGGGTCTTTTGGTCTTGCCCAGGACGTGCGTTACTACAGTTTTTCGTAGTAGTAAATTCTTCGTCTGTACAGAGGGATACCGCGCTCAGATCTCAACCAATAGCACGTAGGATCCTTAGTTTGTCATGAGGAGACAATTCGCAGTGTTCTTAGCTCTTGCCCTATTAACGCCTGCTTTGGCGACCGAAAAACGAAACAAACAAACAAACAAATTATAAAAACAAGCGCTCGCACGACTTTCGTACGACATATTATGATATTAAAATAAACAATGCGCATTCTAACACTCCGTATTTTGGTGCTACCGTAGTTTAATTACACCGTAGTTTGATGTCGATTAAGTAAGAGTTATAAATTTACTTGAACTGTTAATTTATTCTTGATGATTATTTCCAATAAGCACACGACGATCGTAAGACCCGACGAAATTGCGGGTTCCATTTTTTGAGTTAACCCTAAAATCGATCGCCCCTCAAACCTACGTATTTACCTAATTCTTCGTAATAATTACGTTAGGTTAGTGTGACTTAAGCGCTTGTGCCAACCATGATGGTTAAAAAAAAACGTTCTTGAGTTTGTACGTATAAACACGGTGTTAAGTAAATAGGTAATAATATCGGAAAGGGGGTGGTTCTGCACACGAAACTGAACAACTTTTGTTTTACGACTTTTGCTATTGAGAAAACGTAATAAGTTTCTCCATACAAATTTTTAAATACATTTTCTCAAAATACATACATACATATCACTCACGCTGAATTCCGAGAATCAGGGTAAGCAGAACAATCGGTGTTGTGCTGCAAGAACTCGGGTAAATAAGAGCACAACGCCGACCACCACATTTCGCAAGGTATTCGGACAAGATATCAAGCAGCATGTAAGGCACGAAGACCCACCTACTGCATGACTTGGTAGAAGTACCGCGCCAAGGTGAGAGGGGGCGAGCCTGTCGCTCTTTAGCTCGGCAACTTTTCCTTATTCCTTAGTCGCCTCTTACGACATGCATGGGAAGATATGCAGTGGGGTCATTCTTGTAAGTACCGGATCCAAACATTTCATTAAATTCTTCACTAACAATTTTTCTGAAGTCTCAAAAACGGCTTTAAACATTTTGCTTATATTTTGCACATAGTCAACGGGTCCCTTGCCTAATAGGTTACCTACTCTTAACACATGTTTCCAGGAAAACTAAAATAAAAGTGGTTGCCATACAAACAGGGTCATTTATATGAAATTCTCCATAAATTATTTACCTTTGAGTTATCACAAGAAGCGAGAAAGTGATTGGGGTTTGCCCTAACTTTTTATTTATTATTTTATTTATTTTAATAGTTCTTTCAGTCAGTAGGTCAAATTTGGATATTTACTGATATTTGTGTTTCGTAAGAACGTGTTCTAACTGAAAACGTCAGTAAAAAGGCGAAGTAATTATTTTATTCGGCTTTTACCTAGCTGCATTAGTAAGAACGGGTTCTTACTATTAAATACGCGAAGTTTTTGATGCTCTTAGATACTTCGCGAATTTAATAGTAAAAACGTATTTACAGTAAAAATTAATTTCTTGCCATTCCTTCTAGGAAGTTTAAAATCGGTGCGTGGCGAACTATTGACGTATAGAATGGACTGGACAGACCTACAAAATTTCAGCCCGATCGGCCGAACCGTTTAGGAGGAGTTATGCGGACAAACAGACAGACACCAAATTTTTTTTTACCCTAGTCGAGTACTAGGCCTCTCTTCGCTCAGCCAATTATATAATTAAGTTTGTACGGAACCCTCAGGACATGAGTTCTAACGCACTTGTCCGGTTTTTTTCTGCACGAGTCTAGTAGTCTATCCACCAGGTCGGTGGATAGACTTATAGTCTGACAGGTCTATAAGTCGTATCCACCGACCCCCCAGGTCGGTGGATAGACTTAATTTGTTGAAAAATTAAATTTCAATTTTGGGACACCGTATACCAATCGGAACTGTTATAATTTTCGGCACACCTACATATTTACAAACAATATTATATTTTCAGATTTTTTGGATACATTTTTTGATAGAAAAATGTATTTACCAGCTAGCCTTTAAGCTATTCGAGTCCTTATTCTAAATCGTTTTCTAATGTCGCGTCGTTTGGGTCCCACCAATCAGAACAAAGTGCGAATGAAACAGAAAATATAGTTTTGGTTCAGGTTAGAACATGAGTAGAACGATGAGGACCCAAATATCGAGAACTCAAATAATAGTACGCCGATATAGGTGTCAACAACCACACCACGCGTGGTGTATCGACACATGCGTGGTGGTGGCGCTGTGACAATCGTAATATATTCAGAGTTACCTAGGGTCAAGCGCGTGTCAGTTCGCTCACTTACAGCAGTCAGTGTGAGTATAAGTACCTACTCGTATCGTACTCACATGCCTATACATTTACTTATGTATGGCATATCCATCCAACTATATTTGTCTCGTCTTGTACATATAGCGTTAATTTTTTTTTGACAGAAATCGTGAAATACTGCGCGTGTAAGGCTTTCGCAAAGGCGTAGCTCGGTGGCGCCTACGGTCATTCGGATATTCATGGAGGCTACGAATACCACATCACGCACGTCGGTCGAAATGCAACAATCCACGAACCAACATCTATATGTCGTAGGAAGTAGTTATATAGTAGCATTGACCTATCGCATGGTCGCATTTCATAAGTGGCCAATTTGTACTGGCTATATCGTATAATAGTCAGCGTTATACGATTTGGTGGACGACGTTTGGCCATCTCGTGAATGTAGAGTGCGTACTGACTTATGAAATATTTTGGTATAACTCAAAACGACTTGCGCAGCCCCGAATTTCATGCAGTGGTTTGGTTACCTTGGTACGTATATAGAAGCCGGAGGCGCGGAGGAAGGCAGCCCTCGGCCACCGTAATAAAGTGCAGGCACCATGAGAGCCGCGGCGGTGAGAATGGGTGTCTTGTTACGCAAGAGCGATGGGGCTGTCATCCCGCAGCGCCGGAGATAAGGCAGAAATAATTTTATACGAACTTAAACTCAAAATCGATGTAATTATCACATAGACAGTGGTGCTGTGAGCGCCTCTGACGGTAAGTAATGTAACTATTCTACTATGAAGTAACCAATCATTTCATGATGTGGCCCATAGACAGTGGCCATTTCGTCAAACGTTTATTCAGTAATCTGACCAAGCCACATCATGATGTGGTTAATAGATAGTTGGAAATTTCACGAAATGGGACCATTTCATGAAATAAATTATTATTTCATAGTATAAATAATTCTACGATATGGCCGCGACACTGCTTACTTCGTCAAGATTATATGAGACGGTTCACTACCGTGAAAAATTATTTTTATTTTTTCCGATTCACTCGTCACAGGCAAAATGACACAGAAGTGAACGTTATCTCGTTATTTCGTCGTAGACTGTTGGATCAGTTCATTAAATGAATCCGTTCGTCATTTTTGTTTCATTTTGTGTTCACACTCGTCAATTCGAGAGAAAGATGCCGAATGAAAGATAAAAATGAACAAAAAGTGAACCGTTTGATATCACATTTCCCGTCTCATACACATCACATGGTCCACGCGACTTATTGGCGAAGCGAAGCGAAGCCTAGTATCCGATAGGGTTAAAAAAAATTGGTGTCTGTTTGTTTGTGCGCACAACTCGTCCTAAACGGTTCGGCCGATCACGCTGACATTTTTTAGGTTCGTTCTATATGTCAATAGCTTGCATTAAACCAATTTTTAACTTTCTAGAAGAAGAACTGGCAAGAACCTTCAGTCAAGGTATGTGTAAACGCCAGGTGCGGATTAGCGTAACTGGCGGTGCATGGCGAAGCCTGTTACGAAAAGACTGGCTTACATTTATCTACCTTGTGGATAATATGAGATTTACGTTAGATCACTGACTGAATGAATAACTGACTGATTGCTGACTCTGTACTGTAACGATTAGAATTTTCCGCGTAAGAATACGCGCCTTAGGCGCGTTGTAACAAACTAATTCGCGTTTTATACTTTAATACTGCAGCATAAAAGCGAATCGTCTGCTTACTCCGGCCAACGTGAATATACAATAGATAGCGTCATGGTGTTATATTATTATAGAGTTTTAATTAATTTTAGTCCTAAAGATTTTATGCTACAGAGCAAAAAGCGAAATTTGAACTGCGGAGTAAAAGACATCAACGCACTGAAGTATTCTATAGGTTTTTTTTTTAAATTTTGTACTGTATTATTGTATAAAGATTACCTCCAGTCGACCTATTAAGCATACCCACTATGCTTTAACAGTGATAATGTGTACAGCTTTTGTCAGCAGTGTGACAGACTGGCCGAGCGGGCAAGAGCACGCCTCTCACGTGGTAGATGCGGGTTCGATACCCACTGGGAGCACAACATTTATAACTTAAGAATTTTTGCTAAATGTCCGCTGACCAGATGACGTGCTAAAGGGCGACAGGCTCGCACCTCTCACCTTGACACCGTACTTCTACCCATTCATGCAGTAGGTGGTTCTTCGTGCCATACATGCTGCTTGATATCTTTTCCGAATACCATGCGAAATGTGGTGATCGGTGTTGTGCTGCAATTTACCGGATTTCATGCAGCACAACACCGATTGCTCTGCTTACCCCGTTTGTCGGAATTCAGCGTGAGTGATATGTATATATATGTATTAGAGAATCTTGTAAAGTGGTGGGAAGTGGTGGTCGATGTGGATAGGCGCAATCTCCCTCGTAAACAGATTGCTTGTGTTAATAATTAATGGCAGTCTCCCGAGATAATTCCGTTATCGCTTATTGCTTTGCTGCTGAATTACGCTCGCGAGGCATTCCGCCTTTATCTCACCAGCTTGCCGGTTCAAACTGACTACATACATAACTGCCTATACCACGTTTATGACAACAGTTACGTTTCCATATCTTAGCTGACACCACAAATATATTCTATAACTGAAACTAAACAACGTAAGTGTTCAGGAATCCTTGTGGTTTAGGAGGTAGTAAAAAAAATAACGATACGAAAAATACGATACTGCCTCGGCAGAGCCGGGTTCCGAAAAGATTCGAGAACCCTCGTACCGTAGAACCCCACAAATTGGAAAGCCCAAAAGAACATTACCAAGAATCCATGTACATCATGGAGATAATCGACACAGTGCAGAATTGTTTAAATTAAAGATTCCAATCAACGGGTCTTCAAAAGGTGGTCTCGGTGGAGAAAGAGTGCGTGTCAATGATCAACGATGGTGAAATTCAGCTTCAAAAATCCAAAGAGTTCTTCGGCAAAGACAAAGAAAGCGGCAGACTCGCGGTACACGTTTTTTTTATGCTTCAATATATTTCAACACAAAGAAAAGAAAAAAGCAGCACTATGCAAGACGTAAAGAATTTTTTACTTAAAGACTATGCAGTACGACAGTTACTTTCTGAAGTCTCTAAATGCGTTAAACTCCTCCGTTCTGTACCAGTAACCTCGCCAGTAACCACAGCGTCAGCAGAACGATCATTCAATGCCGTCGATTGAAGACCTATCTGCGATCTAGCATGACGCAGAAGAGACTAAACACCGCGGTTCTCGCAGAAGAGACTAAACACCGCGGTTCTCGCAGAAGAGACTAAACACCGCGGTTCTCGCAGAAGAGACTAAACATCGCGGTTCTCAACACCCACCGAACTATTCTGAATAGTTTGGTTGGACCCGAGACCTCCGTTCCATAAACTTATCATACCTACCTACTACAAATTTGTTGCGGAGTAGCCTAGTTGGTTAGCGCACGCCTCTTACCCGAGAGGTCGTTGGTTCGATACCTGGTATGCGCACAATTTTTCCGGATTTTAAAATCTCGGTTAAAATTTGTGTGCAAAATTACAAT